>JAUNZM010002076.1:0-49987 GCA_033459285.1 Clamator glandarius | reverse complement strand
GGGTTAGGGTTAGGGTTAGGGTTAGGGTTAGGATTAGGGTTAGGGTTAGGGTTAGGGTTAGGGTTAGGGTTAGAGGTAGGGTAGAGTTAGGTTTAGGGTTAGGGTTAGGCTTAGGGTTAGGGTTAGGGTTAGTGTTAGGGTTAGGGTTAGGGTTAGGGTTAGAGTTAGTGTTAGGGTTAGGATTAGGGTTAGGGTTAGGGTTAGGGTTAGGGTTAGGGTTAGAGGTAGGGTTAGAGTTAGGTTTAGGGTTAGGGTTAGGCTTAGGGTTAGGGTTAGAGTTAGTGTTAGGGTTAGGGTTAGGGTTAGGGTTAGGGTTAGGGTTAGAGTTAGTGTTAGGGTTAGGGTTAGGGTTAGGGTTAGGGTTAGGGTTAGGGTTAGGGTTAGGGTTAGGGTTAGGGTTAGGGTTAGGGTTAGAGGTAGGGTTAGGGTTAGGGTTAGAGTTAGAGTTAGGGTTAGGGTTAGGGTTAGGGTTAGGGTTAGGCTTAGGGTTAGCGTTAGGGTTAGGGTTAGAGGTAGGGTTAGGGTTAGGGTTAAGGTTAGGGTTAGAGTAAGAGTTAGGGTTAGGGTTAGGAACCTTTTTTATCTAGAGCCCCCCAGGACCCTTCTAAAAGCCTGCAGACCCTTCTAGAGCCCCAATGGACCCTTCTAAAAGCACCCAGACCCTTCTAGAGCCTCCCAGGACCTTTTTAATAAGACCGCAAACCCTTCTAGAGCCCCTCATGACCCTTCTAAAAGCCCCCCAGACCCTTCTAGAGCTCCCCAGGACCCTTCTAAAATCCCCCAGACCCTTCTAGAGCCTACCAGGACAGTTCTAAAAGCCCCCAGACACTTCTAGAGCACCCCAGGACCCTTCTAAAAGCACTCAGACCCTTCTAGATCCCACCACTACCCTTCTAAATTCCCTCTAGACCATTCTAGAGCACACCAGGACCCTTCTAATAGCCCCAAGAACCTTCTAGAGGCCACCAGGACCCGTCTGAAAGCACCCAGACCCTTCTAGAGGACCCCAGGACCCTTCTAAAACTGCCCGGACCCTTCTAGAGCCCCCAGGACAAATCTAAAAGCCCCCAGACCCTTCTAGAGCCCCCCAGGACCCTTCTAAAATCCCCCAGACCCTTCTAGAGGAAACCAGGGCCCATGTTAAGGCTCCCAGACCCTTCTAGACCTCCCCAGGACCTTTCTAAAATCACCCAGACCCTTCTAGAGCCCCCCAGGACCCTTCTAAAAGCCCCCAGACCCTTCTAGAGCCCCCCAGGACCCTTATAAAAGACCCCATACCCTTCTAGAGGCCCCAGGACCATTCTGAAATCCCCCAGACCCTTCTAGAGACCACCAGGACTCTTCTAAAATCCCCCAGACCCTTCTAGAGTCCCCCAGGACCCTTCTAAAAGCCCCCAGACCCTTCTAGAGGCCCCAGGACCCTTCTAAATGCCCCCAGACCCTTCTAGAGCCGCCCAGGAACCTTCTAAAAGCCCCCAGACCCTTCTAGAGACCCCCAGTACCCTTCTAAAAGCCTCCAGACCCTTCTAGTGCCCCGCAGGACCATTTTAAATGCCCCCAGACCCTTCTAGAGCCTCCCAGGAACCTTCTAAAAGCACCCAGACCATTCTAGAGCCCCCCAGGACCCTTCTAAAAGCCTCCAGACCTTTCTAGAGCCCCCCAGGACCTTTCTAAAAGCCCCCAGACCCTTCTAGACCCTCCCCAAATCGTTCTAAAAGCACCCAGACTCATCTGGAGCTTCCCAGGACCCTTCTAAAAGCCCCCAGAACCTTCTAGAGGCCCCCAGGACCCTTCTAAAAGGCCCCAGACCCTTCTAGACCCTCCCTGGATCCTTCTAAAAGCACCCAGACCCTTCTAGAGGCCCGCAGGACCCATTTGAAAGACCCCAGACAATTCCAGAGGCACCCAGGACCCTTGTGAAAGCTCCCAGACCATTCTAGAGCCCCCCAAGACCCTTCTAAAAGACACCAGACCCTTCTAGAGTACCCCAGGACCCCTCTAAAAAACCCCAGAGCATTCTAGAGCCACTCAGGACACTTCTAAAACTCTCCAGACCCTTCTTGAGCCCCCCAGAACACTTCTAAAAGATCCTAGACCCTTCTAGAGGCCCCCAGGACCCTTCTAAATGCCCCCAGACTCTTCTAGAGGACCCCAGGACACTTCTAAATGCCCCCAGACCATTCTAGAGCCTCCCAGGAACCTTCTAAAAGACCCAGACCCTTCTAGAGGCCCCCAGTACCCTTCTAAAAGCCACCAGACCCTTCTAGAGCCCCGCAGGACCATTCTAAATGCCCCCAGACCCTTCTAGAGCCTCCCAGGAACCTTCTAAAAGCCCCCAGACCCTTCTAGAGGCCCCCAGTACCCTTCTAAAAGCCGCCAGACACTTAGAGCCTCCCCGAATAATTCTCAAAGCCCCAGACCATTCTAGAGCCACTCAGGACCCTTCTAAAAGCCCCCAGACCCTTCTAGATCCACCCAGGACCCTTCTAAAACTCTCCAGACCCTTCTTGAGCCCCCCAGGACCCTTCTAAAAGCACCCAGACCATTCTAGAGCCACACAGAACCCTTCTAAATGTCCCCAGACCCTTCTAGAGCCCTCCAGGACCCTTCTAAAAGCACCCAGACCCTTCTAGAGCCTCCCAGGACCCTTCTAAAATCCCTCACACCCTTCTGGAGCCCCCCAGGACCCTTCTAAAAGCCCCCAGACCCTGCTAGAGGCCCCAAGGACCATTCTAAAACCCCCCAGACCCTTCTAGAAGCACCCAGGACCATTCTAAAAGCCCCTAGACCATTCTAGAGCCCCCCAGGACCCTTCTAAAAGCCACCAGACCCTTCTATATCCACCAGGACCCTTCTAAAATCCCCCAGACCCTTCTAGAGGCCCCCAGAACCGTTCCAAATGCCCCCAGACCCTTCTAGACCCTCCCCGGATCCTTCTAAAAGCACCCAGACCACTCTAGAGTCACCCAGGACCCTTCTAAAAGCCCCCAGACCCTTCTTTAGCCACCCAGGACCATTCTAAAAGCACCCAGACCATTCTAAAGGCCCCCAGGACCCTTCTAAAAGAACCCAGACCCTTCTAGAGGCCCCAGGACCATTCTGAAATCCCCCAGACCCTTCTAGAGACCACCAGGACCCTTCTAAAAGCCAACAGACCCTTCTAGAGGCCCCCAGGACCCTTCTAAATGCCCCCAGACCCTTCTAGAGGCCCCCAGGACACTTCTAAAAGACCCCAGACCCTTCTAGAGCCTCGCAGGACCAAACTAAATGCCCCCAGACCCTTCTAGAGCCTCCCAGGAACCTTCTAAAAGCCCCCAGACCCTTCTAGAGGCATCCAGTACCATTCTAAAAGCCGCCAGACACATCTAGAGCCTCCCCGAATAATTCTCAAAGCCCCATACCCTTCGAGAGCCACCCAGGACCATTCTAAAAGCCCCCAGACCCTTCTAGAGCCCCCCAGGACCCTTCTAAAAGCCCACAGACCCTTCTAGAGCCCCCCAGGACCCTTCTAATAGATCCCATACCCTTCTAGAGGCCCCAGGACCATTCTGAAATCCCCCAGACCCTTCTAGAGCCGCCCAGGAACATTCTAAAAGCCCCCAAACCCTTCTAGAGGCCCCCAGTACCCTTCTAAAAGCCTCCAGACCCTTCTAGAGCCCCGCAGGACCATTCTAAATGCCCCCAGACCCTTCTAGAGCCTCCCAGGAACCTTCTAAAAGCACCCAGACCCTACTAGAGCCCCCCAGGACCCTTCTAAAAACCTCTAGACCTTTCTAGAGCCCCCCAGGACCCTTCTAAAAGCACCCAGACCCTTCTAGAACCTACCAGGACCCTTCTAAAAGTCCCTCAGACCCTTCTCGAGGCCCCCAGGACCCTTTTAAAAGCCCCCAGACCCTTCTAGAGGCCCCCAGGATCCTTCCAAAAACACCCCAGACCATTCTAGAGCCCCCAAGGACCTTTCTAAAAGCCCCCAGACCATTCTAGAGGCCCCCAGGATCCTTCTAAAAGCCCCCAGACCATTCTAGAGCCCCCCAGGACCCTTCTAAATGCACCCAGACCCTTCTAGATCTCCCCAGGACCCTTTTAAAAGCCCGCAGACCCTTCTAGAGGCCCCCAGGACCCTTCTAAAAGCCCCCAGACCATTCTAGAGGCCACTAGGATCCTTCTAAAATACCCCAGACCCTTCTAGAGGCCCCCAGGACCCTTTTGAAAGCCCCCAGACCCTTCTAGAGCCCCCCAGGACCATTCTAAAAGCCTCCAGACCCTTCTAGAGGCCCCCTGGACCCTTCTAAATATCCCCAGACCATTCTAGAGCTACACAGGACCCTTCTAAAAGCCCCCAGACCCTTCTAGAGCCCCCCAGGACCCTTCTAAAAGCACCCAGACCCTTCTAGAGCCCCCCAGGACCCTTCTAAAATCCCCCACACCCTTCTAGACCCTCCCCGGATCATTCTAAAATCACCCAGACCCATCTAGAGCCTCCCAGGACCCTTTTAAAAGCACCCAGACCCTTCTAGAGCCTCCCAGTACCCTTCTAAAAGCACCCAGACCCTTCTAGAGCCCCTCAGGAACCTTCTAAAAGCCTCCAGACCCTTGTAGAGGCCCGCAGGACCCTTTTGAAAGCCCCCAGACACTTCCAGAGCCACCCAGGACCCTTCTGAAAGCTCCCAGACCATTCTAGAGCCGCCAAGACCCTTCTAAAACCCCCAGACCGTTCTAGAGCCCCCCAGGACCCTTCTAAAAGCACCCAGACCCTTCTAGAACCTACCAGGACCCTTCTAAAATCCCTCAGACCTTCTCGAGGCCCCCAGGACCCTTCTAAAACCCTCCAGACCCTTCTAGATGCACCCAGGACCCGTTATAAAAGACCCAGACCCTTCTAGAGGCCCCCAGGATCCTTCAAAAAAAACCCCAGACCATTCTAGAGCCCCCAAGGACCCTTCTAAAAGACCCCAGACCCTTCTAGAGCCCCCCAGGACCCTTCTAAAAGCACCCAGACCCTTCTAGAGCCCTCCAGGACCCTTCTAAATGCACCCAGACCCTTCTAGAGACCCCCAGGACCCTTCTAAAAGCCCCCACACCCTTCTAGACCCTCCCCGGATCATTCTAAAAGCACCCAGACCCTTCTAGAGCCTCCCAGGACACTTCCAAAAGCCCGCAGACCCTTCTAGAGGCCCCCAGGACCCTTCTAAAAGACCCAAAACCCTTCTAGAGCCTCCCAGAACCATTCTAAAAGCCCTCACACCCTACCGGAGCCCCCCAGGACCCTTCTAAAAGCCCCCAGACCCTTCTGGAGCCCCCCAGGACCCCTCTAAAAGCCCCCAGACCCTTCTAGAGCCCCCCAGGACCCTTCTAAAAGCACCCAGACCCTTCTAGAGCCCCCCAGGACCCTTCTAAAATCCCCCACACCCTTCTAGACCCTCCCCGGATCATTCTAAAATCACCCAGACCCATCTAGAGCCTCCCAGGACCCTTTTAAAAGCACCCAGACCCTTCTAGAGCCTCCCAGTACCCTTCTAAAAGCACCCAGACCCTTCTAGAGCCCCTCAGGAACCTTCTAAAAGCCTCCAGACCCTTGTAGAGGCCCGCAGGACCCTTTTGAAAGCCCCCAGACACTTCCAGAGCCACCCAGGACCCTTCTGAAAGCTCCCAGACCATTCTAGAGCCGCCAAGACCCTTCTAAAACCCCCAGACCGTTCTAGAGCCCCCCAGGACCCTTCTAAAAGCACCCAGACCCTTCTAGAACCTACCAGGACCCTTCTAAAATCCCTCAGACCTTCTCGAGGCCCCCAGGACCCTTCTAAAACCCTCCAGACCCTTCTAGATGCACCCAGGACCCGTTATAAAAGACCCAGACCCTTCTAGAGGCCCCCAGGATCCTTCAAAAAAAACCCCAGACCATTCTAGAGCCCCCAAGGACCCTTCTAAAAGACCCCAGACCCTTCTAGAGCCCCCCAGGACCCTTCTAAAAGCACCCAGACCCTTCTAGAGCCCTCCAGGACCCTTCTAAATGCACCCAGACCCTTCTAGAGACCCCCAGGACCCTTCTAAAAGCCCCCACACCCTTCTAGACCCTCCCCGGATCATTCTAAAAGCACCCAGACCCTTCTAGAGCCTCCCAGGACACTTCCAAAAGCCCGCAGACCCTTCTAGAGGCCCCCAGGACCCTTCTAAAAGACCCAAAACCCTTCTAGAGCCTCCCAGAACCATTCTAAAAGCCCTCACACCCTACCGGAGCCCCCCAGGACCCTTCTAAAAGCCCCCAGACCCTTCTGGAGCCCCCCAGGACCCCTCTAAAAGCCCCCAGACCCTTCTAGAGGCCCCAGGACCAATCTAAAACGACCCAGAGCCTCCTAGATGTCCCCAGGACCCTTCTAAAAGACCCCAGACCCTTCTAGAGCCCCCCAGGACCCTTCTAAAAGCCTCCAGAAACTTCTAGAGCCCCGCAGGACCCTTCTAAATGCCCCCAGACCCGTCTAGACCCTCACAGGAACCTTCTAAAAGCCCCCAGACCCTTCTAGAGGCCCCCAGTAACCTTCTAAAAGCCGCCAGACACTTCTAGAGGCCTCCAGGACCCTTCTGACAGACCCCAGACCCTTCTAGATTCCTCCAGGGCCCCGCTTAAGCCCCCAGACCCTTCTAGAGCACCCCAGGACCCTTCTAAAAGCCCCCAGACCATTCTAGAGCCCCCCAGGACCCTTCTAAAAGCCCCCAGACCCTTCTAGAGGCCCCAAGACCCTTCTAAAAGGCTACAGAGCCTTCTAGGTGTCCCCAGGACCCTTCTAAAAGACCCCAGACCATTCTAGAGCCCCCCAGGACCCTTCTAAATGCACCCAGACACTTCTAGAGCCTTCCAGGAACCTTCTAAAAGCCCCCAGGCCATTCTAGAGGCCCCCAGTTCCCTTCTAAAAGCTGCCAGACACTTCTAGAGCCTCCCCGAATCCTTCTCAAAGCCGCATACCCTTCTAGAGAACCCCAGGACTCTTCTGAATGCACCCAGACCCTTCTAAAGCCCCGCAGGAACCTTCTAAAAGACCCCAGAACCTTCTAGATGCCCCCAGGATCCTTCTAAAAGAACCCAGACCATTCTAGAGCCCCCCAGGACCCTTCTAAAAGCCCCCAGACCCTTCTAGACCCCCCAGGACCCTTCTAAAAGCCCCCAGACATATCTAGACCCACCCAGGACAATTCTAAAAGCACCCAGACCATTCTAGAGGCCCCCAGGATCCTTCTAAAAGCCTCCAGACCCTTCTAGAGGCCCGCAGGACACTTTTGAAAGCCCCCAGACCCTTCCAGAGCCACCCAGGACCCATCTACAAGCTCACAGACCCTTCTAGAGCCACCCAAGACCCTTCTTATAGCCCCCAGACCCTTCTAGAAGCCCCCCGGACCCTTCTAAATGACCCCAGACCATTCTAGAGCTACATAGGACCCTTCTAAAAGCCCCCAGACCATTCCAGATCCACCCAGGACCCTTATAAAAGACCCCAGACCCTTCTAGAGCCCCCCAGGACCCTTCTAAAAGCCTCCAGACCCTTCTAGAGCCCCGCAGAACCCTTCTAAATGCCCCCGACCCTTCTAGAGCCTCCCAGGAACCTTCTAAAAGCCCCCAGACCCTTCTAGAGGCCTTCAGTACCCTTCTAAAAACCGCCAGACACATCTAGAGGCCTCCAGGAACCTTGTGACAGCCCCCAGACCCTTCTAGATTCCCCAGGGGCCCCTCTTAAGCCCCCAGACCCTTCTACAGCACACCAGGACCATTCTAAACGCACCCAGACCATTCTAGAGACCCCCAGGACCATTCTAAAAGTACCCAGACCCTTCTAGAGGCCCCCAGGACCATTCTAAAAGCCCCCAGACAATTCTAGAGCCCCCCAGGACCCTTCTAAAAGCCCTCAGACCCTTCTACAGGACCAAAGACCCTTCTAAAAGGTACCAGAGCCTTCTAGATATCCCCAGGACCCTTCTAAATGCCCCCAGACCCTTCTAGAGCCTCCCAGGAACCTTCTAAAAGACCCCAGACCCTTCTAGAGGCACCCAGTACCCTTCTAAAAGCCCCTAGACCCTTCTAGAGACACCCAGGACCATTCTGAAAGTCCCCAGACCCTTGTAGAGCCCCCCAGGACCCTTCTAAAAGCCCCCAGACCCTTCTAGAGGCCCCAGGACCCTTCTAAAAGCCCTCAGACCCTTCTAGAGCACCCCAGGACCCTTCTAAAAGCCCCCAGACCATTCTAGATTCCCCCAGGGCCCCTCTTAAGCCCACAGACCCTTCTAGAGAACTCCAGGACCCTTCTAAAAGCCCCCAGACCCTTCTAGAGCCCCCCAGGACCCTTCTAAAAGCCCCCAGACCCATCTATAGCCACCCAGGACCATTTTAAAAGCACCCAGACCCTTCTAGAGGCCCCCAGGACCCTTCTAAAAGCCCCCAGACCCTTCTAGAGCCCCGCAGGACCTTTCTAAATGCCCCCAGACCCTTCTAGAGCCTCCCAGGAACATTCTAAAAGCCCCCAGACCATTCTAGACCCCCCCAGAATCAATCTAAAAGCCTCCAGACCCTTCTAGAGGTCCGCAGGACACTTTTGAAAGCACCCAGACCCTTCCAGAGCCACCCAGTACCCTTCTGAAAGCTCCCAGACCATTCTAGAGCCCCCCAAGACCCTTCTAAAAGCCCCCAGACCCTTCTAGAGCCCCCCAGGACCGTTCTAAAAGCACCCAGACACTTCTAGGCTTTCAGAAGTGTCCTGGGGGCCTCTAGAAGGGTCTGGCGGCTATTAGAATGCTCCTGGTGGGCTCTAGAAGGGTCTGGCGTCTTTTAGAAGGGTCCTGGGTGCTCTAGGAGGGTCTGGGTGCTTTTAGAATGGTCCTGGTGGGCTCTAGAAGGGTCTGGGGGCTTTTAGAAGGGTCCTGTGTAGCTCTAGAATGGTCTGGGTGCTTTTAGAAGTGTCCTGGGTGGATCTGGAAGGGTCTGGGTGCTTTTAGACGGGTCCTGGTGGCCTCTAGATTGATCTGGGGGCTTTTAGAAGGGTCCTGGTGTATTCTAGAAGGGTCTGCGGGCATTTGGAACGGTCCTGGGAGCCTCTAGAAGTGTCTGGAGGCTTTTAGAAGGGTCCTGGGGGGCTCTAGAAGGGTCTGGGGGCTTTTACAAGGGTCCTGTGTGGCTCTAGAAGTGTCTGGGGGCTTTTAGAAGGGTCCTGGGAACCTCTAGAACGGTGTGGGGGCTTTTAGAAGGGTCCTGGGTGCCTCTAGAAGGGTGTGGGGGCATTTAGATGGGTCCTGGGGGGCTGTAAAATGGTCTGGGGGCTTTTAGTATGATCCGGGGAGGGTCTAGAAGTGTCTGGGGGCTTTTAGAAGGGTTCTGGGGCCTCTAGAAGGGTCTGGGGGCTTTTTGAAGGGTCCTGTTAGACTCTAGAATGGTCTGGGTGTTTTTATAAAGGTCCTGGGGGCATCTTGAAGGGTCTGGGTGCTTTTAGAAGGGACCTGCGTGGCTCTAGAAGGGTCTGGAGGCATTTAGAAGGTTCCTGGGGGGCTCTAGAAGGGTCTGGGGTCTTTTAGAATGTTCCAGATGGGCTCTGGAATTGTCTGGGGGCTTTTAGAAGGGTCCTGGGGGGCTCTAGAAGGGTCTGGGGTCTTTGAGAATGGTCCTGGGGGGCTCTAGAAGGGTCTGCTTGCATTTAGAAGGGTCCTGGAGGGCTCTAGAAGGTTCTGGGTGAATTTGGAACGGTCCTGGGGGCCTGTAGAAGGGTCTGGGTGCTTTTAGAAGGGTCCTGCGTGGCTCTAGAATGGTCTGGGGGCTTTTAGAAGGCTCCTGGGGGTCTCTAGAAAGGTCTGGGGGCTTTTAGAAGGATCCTGGGAGTGTCTAGAATGGTCTGGGGGCTTTTAAAAGGGTCCTGGGGGGCTCTAGAAGGGTCTTGGGACTTTCAGAAGGGTCCTGGGTCGCTCTAGAAGGGTCAGTGGGCTTTTAGAAGGATCCGGGGAGGATCTAGAAGGGTCTGGATGCTTTTAGAAGGGTCCTGGGGGGCTCTAGAAGGGTCTGGGGGCTTTTAGAAGGGTCCTGGGGGCCTCTAGAAGTGTCTGGGGGCTTTTAGAAGGGTCCTGGGGGGCTCTAGAAGGGTCTGTGGGCCTTAAGAGGGGCCCTGAGGGCATCTAGAATGTTCTGTGGGCTATTAGAATGGTCTTGGGGGGCTCTTGTAGGATCTGGAGTCTTTGTTAAGGGTGCTGGGGTCCTCTAGAAGGGTCTGGGGGCTTTTAGAAGGGTCCTGGGGGCGTCTAGAAGTGTCTGGGGGCTCTTAGAAGGGTTCTGGGGGGCTCTAGAATGTTCTGGAGGCTATTGGAAGGGTCCTGGAGTCTCTAGAAGCGTCTGGGGGCTTTTAAAAGAATCCTGGTGGCTTCTAAAAAGGTCTGCGGACTTTTAGAAGGGTCCTGGGGGCATCTAGAAGTGTCTGGCTGCTTTTAGAAGGGCCCTCGGGGGCTCTAGAAGGGTATGGGGGTTTTACAAGGATCCGGGGAGGGTCTAGAAGGGTCTGCGGGCTTTTAGAAGAGTCCGGAGAGAGTGTAGAAGGGTCTGGGGTCTTTTAGAAGGGTCCTGGGAGGCTCTAGAAAGGTCTGGGGGCTTTTAGAAGGGTCCTGGTTGGCTCTAAAATGGTCTGGGGGCTTTTAGAAGGGTCCTGGTGTATTCTAGAAGGGTCTGGGGGCATTTGGAACGGTCCTGGGGGCCTCTAGAAGTGTCTGGAGGCTTTTAGAAGAGTCCTGGGGTTCGCTAGAAGGGTCTGGGGGCTTTTAAAAGGGTTCCTGGGAGCCTCTAGAAGGGTCTAGGTGCTTTTAGAAGGGTCCTGGGGGGGTTTAGAAGGGTCTGGGTGCTTTTAGACGAGTCCTGGGGGGCTCTAGAAGGGTCTGGGGGTGTTTTGAAGGGTCCTTGGGCGCTCTAGAATGGTCTGGGGGCTTTTAGAAAGGTCCTGGGAGGCTCTAGAAGGGTCTGGGTGCTTTTAGAAGGGTCCTGGGTGGCTCTAGAATTGTCTGGGGTCTTTTAGAATGGTCCTGGGTGTCTCTAGAACGGTCTGGGGGCTTTTAGAAGGGTCCTGGGAGGCTCTAGAAGGGTCTGGGTACATTTAGACGGGTCCTGGGAGGCTCTAGAAGGTTCTGGGTGCTTTCAGAAGGGTCCTGGGGGTCTCTAGAAGGGTCTGGGGGCTTTTAGAACTGTCCTAGGGGGCTCTCAATGGGTCTGGGTGTTTTTAGAATGGTCCTAGGGGTCTCTAGAAGATTCTGGGGGCTTTTAGACGGGTCCTGGTGGCCTCTAGAAGGCTCTGCGGTATTTTAGAAGGGTCCAGGGGGGCTCTAGAAGGGTCTTGGGGCTTTTAGAATTGTCCTGGGGTGGTCTAGAAGGGTCTGGGGGCTTTTAGAAGGCTCCTGGGCTGCTCTAGAAGGGACGGGGTGCCTTAAGAGGGGCCCTGGGGGGATCTAGATGGGTCTGGTGGCTTTTAGAAGGGTCCTGGAGGGCTCTATAAGGGTCTGGGGTTTTGAGAAGGGTCCTGGGGGCCTCTAGAAGGTTCTGGGGGCTTTTTGAAGGGTCCTGGGTACATCTAGAAGAGTCTGGTGCCTTTTAGAAGGGTCCTGTGAGGCTCTAGAAGGGTCTGGGGGCTTTTAGAATGATCCGAGGAGAGTCTAGAAGGGTCTGGGGGTTTTTTGATGGGTCCTGGGGGTATCTAGAAGGGTCTGAGGGCTATTTGAAGGGTCCTGGGGGGCTCTAGAAGGGTCTGGGGACATTTAGAGGGGCCCTAAGTGCCTCTAGGAGCGTCTGGGGTCTTTTAGAAGGATCCTGGGTGGCTATAGAAGGGTCTGGGGGCTTTTAGAAGGGTCCTCGGGGCCTCTAGAAGGGTCTGGGGGCTTTTAGAATGGTCCTGGGTGGCTCTAGAAGGGTCTGGGTGCTTTTAGAAGTGTCCTGGGGGCCTCTAGAAGGGTCTGGGGGCTTTTAAAAGGGTCCTGGGTGGATCTAGAAGGGTCTGGGGGCTTTTACAATGGTCCGGGGGAGCTCTAGAAGGGTGGGGGGGCTTTTAGAAGGGTCCTGGGGGCCTCTAGAAGGGTCTGAGGGCTATTAGAAGGGTCCTGCGGGGCTCTAGAAGGGTCTGGGGGCTTTTAGAATCGTCCTGGGAAGATCTAGAAGGGTCTGGGGGCTTTTAGATGAGTCCTGGGGTATTTTAGTAGGGTCTGGGTACTGTTAGAAGGGTCCTGGGGGGGTTCTAGAATGGTCTGGGTGCTTTTAGAAGGGTCCTGGGTGGCTCTAGAAGGGTCTTGTGGTTTTTAGAAGGGTGCTGGGGGCCTCTAGATAGGTCTGGGGGCTTTTAGAAGGGTCCTGGGGGGCTCTAGAACGGTCAGGGGGCTTTTAGAATGGTCCTGGGGGGCTCTAGATGTGTCTGGGGGCTTTTAGAAGGGTCCTGGGGGGCTCTAGAAGGGTCTGGGTTCCTTAAGAGGGGCCCTGGGTGCCTCTAGAAGTGTCTGGGGGCTTTTAGAAGTGTCCTGGGCGGCTCTAGAAGGGTCTGGGGGCTTTGAGAAGGGTCCTGGGGTGCTCTAGAACGGTCTGGGGGCTATTAGAATGGTCCTGGGGTGCTCTAGAACGGTCTGGGGGCTTTTAGATGGGTCCTGGGGGCCTCTAGAATTATCTGGGTTCTTTCAGAAGGGTCCTGGGTGCCTCTAGAAGGGTCTGGGTGCTTTTAGAATTGTCCTGGGGGGCTCTAGAAGGGTCTTGGGGCTTTTAGAAGGGTCCTGGGGTCTGTAGAAGGGTCTGGGTGCATTTAGAAGGGTCCGGGGAGAGCTCTAGAAGGGTCTGGGGTCTTTGAGAATGATCCTGGGTTGCTCTAGAATGGTCTGGGGGCTTTTAGATTGGTCCTGGGAGGTTCTAGAAGGGTCTGGGGGCTTTTAGAAGGATTCAGGGAGGCTCTAGAAGGGTCTGGGGGCTTTTAGACGGGTCCTGGGAGGCTCTAGAAGGGTCTGGGGCCTTTTAGAAGGATTCAGGGAGGCTCTAGAAGGGTCTGGGGGCTATTAGAAGGGTCCTGGGGGGCTCTAGAATGGTCTGGGGGCTTTTAGAAGGATTCAGGGAGGCTCTAGAAGGGTCTAGGGGATTTTAGATGGGTCCTGGGGGGCTCAAGAAGGGTCTGGGTGCTTTTAGAAGGTTCCTGGGTGGCTCTAGAAGGGTCTGGGGGCTTTTAGAAGGGTCCTGGGGGGCTCTGGAAGGGTCTGGGTGCTTTTATAAGGGTCCTGGGGGGCTCTAGAAGGGTCTGAGGGCTATTAGAAGGGTCCTGGGGGGCTCTAGAAGGGTCTGGAAACCTTTAGAGGGGCCCGAAGTGCCTCTAGGAGCGTCTGGGGGCTTTTAGAAGGATCCTGGGTGGCTATAGAAGGGTCTGGGTGCTTTTAGAAGGGTCCTGGGGGGCTCTAGAATGGTCGGGGGGCTTTTAGAAGGATTCAGGGAGGCTCTAGAAGGGTCTGGGGGCTTTTAGAAGGGTCCTGGGGGGCTCTAGAATGGTCTGGGGGATTTTAGAAGGATTCAGGGAGGCTGTAGAAGGGTCTGGGGGCTTTTAGATGGGTCCTGGGGGGCTCTAGAAGGGTCTGGGTGCTTTTACAAGGCTCCTGGGTGGCTCTAGAAGGGTCTGGGGGCTTTTAGAAGGGTCCTGGGGGGCTCTTGAAGGGTCTGGGTGCTTTTAGAAAGGTCCTGGGCGCCTCTAGAAGGGTCTGGGGGCTTTTAGAATGGTCCTGGGTGACTCTAGAATGGTCTGGGTGCTTTTAGAAGGGTCCTGGGAGGATCTAGAAGGGTCTGGGGGCTTTTAGAAGGGACCGGGGGGGCTCTAGAAGAGTGTGGGTGCTTTTAGAAGGGTCCTGGGGGCCTCTAGAAGGCTCTGGGTGCTTTTAGAAGAGTCCTGGGGGCCTCTAGAAGGCTCTGGGTGCTTTTAGAAGAGTCCTGGGGGCTTCTAGAAGGGTCTGAGGACTTTTAGAAGGGTCCTGGGTGGCTCTAGAAGGGACTGGGTAATTTTAGAAGGGTCCCTGGTGACTCTAGAAGGGTCTGGGCTATTTTAGAAGGGTCCTCGGGTGCTCTAGAATGGTCTGGGTGCTTTTAGAAGGGTCCTGGGTGACTCTAGAAAGGTGTGGGAGCTTTTAGAAGAGTCCTGGGGGGCTGCAGAAGGGTCTGGGGGCTTTTAGAATGGTCCTGGGGAGCTCTAGAAGGGTCTGGGGGCTTTTAGATGGGTCCTGGGGGGTTTTAGAAGGGTCTGGGGGCTTTTAGAACTGTCCTGGGAGGCTCTGGAAGGGTCTGGGTGCTTTTATAAGGGTCCTGGGTGACTCTAGAAGGGTCTGGGGGCTTTTAGAAGGGTCCTGGGTGGCTCTAGAAGGGACCTGGGGCTTTTAGAAGGGTCCTGGGGGCCTCTAGAAGGGTCTGAGGGCTTTTAGAAGGGTCCTGGGAGGCTCTAGAAGGGTCTGGGATCTTTTAGAAATATCCTGGGGGGCACTAGAAGGGTCGGGGGCTTGTAGAAGGGTCCCTGGGGGCTCTAGAAGGGTCTGGGTTATTTTAGAAGGGTTCTGGGGGGCTCTAGAAGTATCTGGGTGCTTTTAGAAAGTTTCTTGGGGGGCTCTAGTAGGGTCTGGTGTCTTTCAGAAGGGTCCTGGGGTGCTCTAGAAGTGTCTGGGTGCTTTTAGAAGGGTCCTGGGGGGCTCTAAAAGGGTCTGGGGTCTTTTAGAAGGGTCCTGGGGGGCTCTAGAAGGGTCTGGGGTCTTTGAGAAGGGTCCTGGGGGGCTCTAGAAGGGTCTGGGGACTTTTTGAAGGGTCCTGGGTACATCTAGAAGAGTCTGGTGCCTTTTAGAAGGGTCCTGTGAGGCTCTAGAAGGATCTGGGTGCTTTTAGAATGATCCGGGGAGAGTCTAGAAGGGTCTGGGGGTTTTTTGATGGGTCCTGGGGGTATCTAGAAGGGTCTGAGGGCTATTAGAAGGGTCCTGGGGGGCTCTAGAAGGGTCTGGGGACCTTTAGAGGGGCCCTAAGTGCCTCTAGGAGCGTCTGGGGGCTTTTAGAAGGATCCTGGGTGGCTATAGAATGGTCTGGGGGCTTTTAGAAGTTTCCTCGGGGCCTCTAGAAGGGTCTGGGGGCTTTTAGAATGGTCCTGGGGGCATCTAGAAGTGTCTGGCTGCTTTTAGAAGGGCCCTCGGGGGCTCTAGAAGGGTATGGGGGTTTTACAAGGATCCGGGGAGGGTCTAGAAGGGTCTGCGGGCTTTTAGAAGAGTCCGGAGAGAGTGTAGAAGGGTCTGGGGTCTTTTAGAAGGGTCCTGGGAGGCTCTAGAAAGGTCTGGGGGCTTTTAGAATGGTCCTGGTTGGCTCTAAAATGGTCTGGGGGCTTTTAGAAGGGTCCTGGTGTATTCTAGAAGGGTCTGGGGGCATTTGGAACGGTCCTGGGGGCCTCTAGAAGTGTCTGGAGGCTTTTAGAAGAGTCCTGGGGTTCGCTAGAAGGGTCTGGGGGCTTTTAAAAGGGTTCCTGGGAGCCTCTAGAAGGGTCTAGGTGCTTTTAGAAGGGTCCTGGGGGGGTTTAGAAGGGTCTGGGTGCTTTTAGAAGAGTCCTGGGGGGCTCTAGAAGGGTCTGGGGGTGTTTTGAAGGGTCCTTGGGCGCTCTAGAATGGTCTGGGGGCTTTTAGAAAGGTCCTGGGAGGCTCTAGAAGGGTCTGGGTGCTTTTAGAAGGGTCCTGGGTGGCTCTAGAATTGTCTGGGGTCTTTTAGAATGGTCCTGGGTGTCTCTAGAACGGTCTGGGGGCTTTTAGAAGGGTCCTGGGAGGCTCTAGAAGGGTCTGGGTACATTTAGACGGGTCCTGGGAGGCTCTAGAAGGTTCTGGGTGCTTTCAGAAGGGTCCTGGGGGTCTCTAGAAGGGTCTGGGGGCTTTTAGAACTGTCCTAGGGGGCTCTCAATGGGTCTGGGTGTTTTTAGAATGGTCCTAGGGGTCTCTAGAAGATTCTGGGGGCTTTTAGACGGGTCCTGGTGGCCTCTAGAAGGCTCTGCGGTATTTTAGAAGGGTCCAGGGGGGCTCTAGAAGGGTCTTGGGGCTTTTAGAATTGTCCTGGGGTGGTCTAGAAGGGTCTGGGGGCTTTTAGAAGGCTCCTGGGCTGCTCTAGAAGGGACGGGGTGCCTTAAGAGGGGCCCTGGGGGGATCTAGATGGGTCTGGTGGCTTTTAGAAGGGTCCTGGAGGGCTCTATAAGGGTCTGGGGTTTTGAGAAGGGTCCTGGGGGCCTCTAGAAGGTTCTGGGGGCTTTTTGAAGGGTCCTGGGTACATCTAGAAGAGTCTGGTGCCTTTTAGAAGGGTCCTGTGAGGCTCTAGAAGGGTCTGGGGGCTTTTAGAATGATCCGAGGAGAGTCTAGAAGGGTCTGGGGGTTTTTTGATGGGTCCTGGGGGTATCTAGAAGGGTCTGAGGGCTATTTGAAGGGTCCTGGGGGGCTCTAGAAGGGTCTGGGGACATTTAGAGGGGCCCTAAGTGCCTCTAGGAGCGTCTGGGGTCTTTTAGAAGGATCCTGGGTGGCTATAGAAGGGTCTGGGGGCTTTTAGAAGGGTCCTCGGGGCCTCTAGAAGGGTCTGGGGGCTTTTAGAATGGTCCTGGGTGGCTCTAGAAGGGTCTGGGTGCTTTTAGAAGTGTCCTGGGGGCCTCTAGAAGGGTCTGGGGGCTTTTAAAAGGGTCCTGGGTGGATCTAGAAGGGTCTGGGGGCTTTTACAATGGTCCGGGGGAGCTCTAGAAGGGTGGGGGGGCTTTTAGAAGGGTCCTGGGGGCCTCTAGAAGGGTCTGAGGGCTATTAGAAGGGTCCTGCGGGGCTCTAGAAGGGTCTGGGGGCTTTTAGAATCGTCCTGGGAAGATCTAGAAGGGTCTGGGGGCTTTTAGATGAGTCCTGGGGTATTTTAGTAGGGTCTGGGTACTGTTAGAAGGGTCCTGGGGGGGTTCTAGAATGGTCTGGGTGCTTTTAGAAGGGTCCTGGGTGGCTCTAGAAGGGTCTTGTGGTTTTTAGAAGGGTGCTGGGGGCCTCTAGATAGGTCTGGGGGCTTTTAGAAGGGTCCTGGGGGGCTCTAGAACGGTCAGGGGGCTTTTAGAATGGTCCTGGGGGGCTCTAGATGTGTCTGGGGGCTTTTAGAAGGGTCCTGGGGGGCTCTAGAAGGGTCTGGGTTCCTTAAGAGGGGCCCTGGGTGCCTCTAGAAGTGTCTGGGGGCTTTTAGAAGTGTCCTGGGCGGCTCTAGAAGGGTCTGGGGGCTTTGAGAAGGGTCCTGGGGTGCTCTAGAACGGTCTGGGGGCTATTAGAATGGTCCTGGGGTGCTCTAGAACGGTCTGGGGGCTTTTAGATGGGTCCTGGGGGCCTCTAGAATTATCTGGGTTCTTTCAGAAGGGTCCTGGGTGCCTCTAGAAGGGTCTGGGTGCTTTTAGAATTGTCCTGGGGGGCTCTAGAAGGGTCTTGGGGCTTTTAGAAGGGTCCTGGGGTCTGTAGAAGGGTCTGGGTGCATTTAGAAGGGTCCGGGGAGAGCTCTAGAAGGGTCTGGGGTCTTTGAGAATGATCCTGGGTTGCTCTAGAATGGTCTGGGGGCTTTTAGATTGGTCCTGGGAGGTTCTAGAAGGGTCTGGGGGCTTTTAGAAGGATTCAGGGAGGCTCTAGAAGGGTCTGGGGGCTTTTAGACGGGTCCTGGGAGGCTCTAGAAGGGTCTGGGGCCTTTTAGAAGGATTCAGGGAGGCTCTAGAAGGGTCTGGGGGCTATTAGAAGGGTCCTGGGGGGCTCTAGAATGGTCTGGGGGCTTTTAGAAGGATTCAGGGAGGCTCTAGAAGGGTCTAGGGGATTTTAGATGGGTCCTGGGGGGCTCAAGAAGGGTCTGGGTGCTTTTAGAAGGTTCCTGGGTGGCTCTAGAAGGGTCTGGGGGCTTTTAGAAGGGTCCTGGGGGGCTCTGGAAGGGTCTGGGTGCTTTTATAAGGGTCCTGGGGGGCTCTAGAAGGGTCTGAGGGCTATTAGAAGGGTCCTGGGGGGCTCTAGAAGGGTCTGGAAACCTTTAGAGGGGCCCGAAGTGCCTCTAGGAGCGTCTGGGGGCTTTTAGAAGGATCCTGGGTGGCTATAGAAGGGTCTGGGTGCTTTTAGAAGGGTCCTGGGGGGCTCTAGAATGGTCGGGGGGCTTTTAGAAGGATTCAGGGAGGCTCTAGAAGGGTCTGGGGGCTTTTAGAAGGGTCCTGGGGGGCTCTAGAATGGTCTGGGGGATTTTAGAAGGATTCAGGGAGGCTGTAGAAGGGTCTGGGGGCTTTTAGATGGGTCCTGGGGGGCTCTAGAAGGGTCTGGGTGCTTTTACAAGGCTCCTGGGTGGCTCTAGAAGGGTCTGGGGGCTTTTAGAAGGGTCCTGGGGGGCTCTTGAAGGGTCTGGGTGCTTTTAGAAAGGTCCTGGGCGCCTCTAGAAGGGTCTGGGGGCTTTTAGAATGGTCCTGGGTGACTCTAGAATGGTCTGGGTGCTTTTAGAAGGGTCCTGGGAGGATCTAGAAGGGTCTGGGGGCTTTTAGAAGGGACCGGGGGGGCTCTAGAAGAGTGTGGGTGCTTTTAGAAGGGTCCTGGGGGCCTCTAGAAGGCTCTGGGTGCTTTTAGAAGAGTCCTGGGGGCCTCTAGAAGGCTCTGGGTGCTTTTAGAAGAGTCCTGGGGGCTTCTAGAAGGGTCTGAGGACTTTTAGAAGGGTCCTGGGTGGCTCTAGAAGGGACTGGGTAATTTTAGAAGGGTCCCTGGTGACTCTAGAAGGGTCTGGGCTATTTTAGAAGGGTCCTCGGGTGCTCTAGAATGGTCTGGGTGCTTTTAGAAGGGTCCTGGGTGACTCTAGAAAGGTGTGGGAGCTTTTAGAAGAGTCCTGGGGGGCTGCAGAAGGGTCTGGGGGCTTTTAGAATGGTCCTGGGGAGCTCTAGAAGGGTCTGGGGGCTTTTAGATGGGTCCTGGGGGGTTTTAGAAGGGTCTGGGGGCTTTTAGAACTGTCCTGGGAGGCTCTGGAAGGGTCTGGGTGCTTTTATAAGGGTCCTGGGTGACTCTAGAAGGGTCTGGGGGCTTTTAGAAGGGTCCTGGGTGGCTCTAGAAGGGACCTGGGGCTTTTAGAAGGGTCCTGGGGGCCTCTAGAAGGGTCTGAGGGCTTTTAGAAGGGTCCTGGGAGGCTCTAGAAGGGTCTGGGATCTTTTAGAAATATCCTGGGGGGCACTAGAAGGGTCGGGGGCTTGTAGAAGGGTCCCTGGGGGCTCTAGAAGGGTCTGGGTTATTTTAGAAGGGTTCTGGGGGGCTCTAGAAGTATCTGGGGGCTTTTAGAAAGTTTCTTGGGGGGCTCTAGTAGGGTCTGGTGTCTTTCAGAAGGGTCCTGGGGTGCTCTAGAAGTGTCTGGGTGCTTTTAGAAGGGTCCTGGGGGGCTCTAAAAGGGTCTGGGGTCTTTTAGAAGGGTCCTGGGGGGCTCTAGAAGGGTCTGGGGTCTTTGAGAAGGGTCCTGGGGGGCTCTAGAAGGGTCTGGGGACTTTTTGAAGGGTCCTGGGTACATCTAGAAGAGTCTGGTGCCTTTTAGAAGGGTCCTGTGAGGCTCTAGAAGGATCTGGGTGCTTTTAGAATGATCCGGGGAGAGTCTAGAAGGGTCTGGGGGTTTTTTGATGGGTCCTGGGGGTATCTAGAAGGGTCTGAGGGCTATTAGAAGGGTCCTGGGGGGCTCTAGAAGGGTCTGGGGACCTTTAGAGGGGCCCTAAGTGCCTCTAGGAGCGTCTGGGGGCTTTTAGAAGGATCCTGGGTGGCTATAGAATGGTCTGGGGGCTTTTAGAAGTTTCCTCGGGGCCTCTAGAAGGGTCTGGGGGCTTTTAGAATGGTCCTGGGTGGCTCTAGAAGGGTCTGGGTGCTTTTAGAAGGGTCCTGGGGGCCTCTAGAAGGGTCTGGGGGCTTTTAAAAGGGTCCTGGGTGGATCTAGAAGGGTCTGGGGGCTTTTACAATGGTCCGGGGGAGCTCTAGAAGGGTCTGGGGGCTTTTAGAAGGGTCCTGGGGGCCTCTAGAAGGGTCTGAGGACTATTAGAAGGGTCCTGCGGGGCTCTAGAAGGGTTTGGGGGCTTTTAGAATCGTCCTGGGAAGATCTAGAAGGGTCTGGGGGCTTTTAGATGAGTCCTGGGGTATTTTAGTAGGGTCTGGGTACTGTTAGAAGGGTCCTGGGGGGCTCTAGAAGTGTCTGGGTGCTTTTAGAAGGGTCCTGGGTGACTCTAGAATGGTCTGGGTGCTTTTAGAAGGGTCCTGGGTGGCTCTAGAAGGGTCTTGTGGTTTTTAGAAGGGTGCTGGTGGCCTCTAGATAGGTCTGGGGGCTTTTATAAGGGTCCTGGGGGGCTCTAGAACGGTCAGGGGGCTTTTAGAATGGTCCTGGGGGGCTCTAGATGTGTCTGGGGGCTTTTAGAAGGGTCCTGGGGGGCTCTAGAAGGGTCTGGGTTCCTTAAGAGTGGGCCTGGGTGCCTCTAGAAGGGTCTGGGGGCTTTTAGAAGTGTCCTGGGGGGCTCTAGAAGGGTCTGGGGGCTTTGAGAAGGGTCCTGGGGTGCTCTAGAATGGTCTGGGGGCTATTAGAATGGTCCTGGGGTGCTCTAGAACGGTCTGGGGGCTTTTAGATGGGTCCTGGGGGCCTCTAGAATTATCTGGGTTCTTTCAGAAGGGTCCTGGGTGCCTCTAGAAGGGTCTGGGTGCTTTTAGAATTGTCCTGGGGGGCTCTAGAAGGGTCTTGGGGCTTTTAGAAGGGTCCTGGGGTCTGTAGAAGGGTCTGGGTGCATTTAGAAGGG
This sequence comes from Clamator glandarius, assembly GCA_033459285.1. Taxonomy (NCBI): domain Eukaryota; kingdom Metazoa; phylum Chordata; class Aves; order Cuculiformes; family Cuculidae; genus Clamator; species Clamator glandarius. The sequence goes on along the minus strand of JAUNZM010002076.1, from coordinate 29,198 downwards.
TCCGGGGGGAGCTCTAGAAGGGTCTGGGGTCTTTGAGAATGGTCCTGGGTTGCTCTAGAATGGTAATGGGGCTATTAGACGGGTCCTGGGAGGTTCTAGAAGGGTCTGGGGGCTTTTAGAAGGATTCAGGGAGGCTCTAGAAGGGTCTGGGGGCTTTTAGAGGGGTCCTGGGAGGCTCTAGAAGGGTCTGGGGGCTTTTAGAAGGATTCAGGGAGGCTCTAGAAGGGTCTGGGGGCTTTTAGAAGGGTCCTGGGGGGCTCTAGAATGGTCTGGGGGCTTTTAGAAGGATTCAGGGAGGTTCTAGAAATGTCTGGGGGCTTTTAGATGGGTCCAGGGGGGCTCTAGAAGGGTCTGGGTGCTTTTAGAAGGCTCCTCGGTGGCTCTAGAAGGGTCTGGGGGCTTTCAAAAAGGGTCCTGGGGGGCTCTTGAAGGGTCTGGGGGCTTTTAGAAAGGTCCTGGGCGCCTCTAGAAGAGTCTGGGTGCTTTTAGAAGGGTCCTGGGTGCCTGTAGAATGGTCTGGGTGCTTTTAGAAGGGTCCTGGGAGGATCTAGAAGGGTCTGGGGGCTTTTAGAAGGGACCGGGGGGGCTCTAGAAGGGTCTGGGGGCTTTTAGAAGAGTCCTGGGGGCCTCTAGAAGGGTCTGAGGACTTTTAGAAGGGTCCTGGGAGGATCTAGAATGGTCAGGGGGCTTTTAGAAGGGTCCTGGGGGGCTCTAGAAGGGACTGGGTGATTTTAGAAGGGTCCCTAGGGGCTCTAGAAGGGTCTGGGGTATTTTAGAAGGGCCCTGGGGTGCTCTAGAATGGTCTGGGTGCTTTTAGAAGGGTCCTGGGTGGCTCTAGAAAGGTGTGGGAGCTTTTAGAAGAGTCCTGGGGGGCTGCAGAAGGGTCTGGGGGCTTTTAAATTGGTCCTGCGGGGCTCTAGAATGGTCTAGGGGCTTTTAGATGGGGCCTGGGGTGTTCTAGATGCGTCTGGGGGCATTTAAAATGGTCCTGGGTGATTCTAGAAGGGTCTGGGTTCTTTTAGAAGGTTCCTGGGAGGCTCTAGAATGGTCTGGGTTCTTTTAAAAGGGTCCTGGGTAGCTCTAGAAGTGTCTGGGGGCTTTTAGAAGGGTCCTGGTGGGCTCTAGAAGGGTCTGGGGACTTTTAGAGGGGCCCTAAGTGCCTCTAGAAGGGTCTGGGGACTTTTAGAAGGGTCCTGGGTGTCTCTAGAAGGGTCCGGGGGCTTTTAGAAGGGTCCTGGGGGCCTCTAGAAGGGTCTGGGGTCTTTTAGAAGGGTCATGGGGGCCTCTAGAAGGGTCTGGGTTCTTTTAGAAGGGTCCTGGGTGCCTCTAAAAGGGTCTGGGGGCTGTTAGAAGGGTCCTGGGAGGATCTAGAAGGGTCTGGGGTCTTTTAGAAGGGACCGGGCGGGCTCTAGAAGAGTGTGGGTGCTTTTAGAAGGGTCCTGGGGGCCTCTAGAAGGCTCTGGGTGCTTTTAGAAGAGTACTGGGGGCTTCTAGAAGGGTCTGAGGACTTTTAGAAGGGTCCTGTGAGGATCTAGAAGGGTCTGGGGGCTTTTAGAAGGGTCCCGGGTGGCTGTAGAAGGGTGTGGGTGCTTTTAGAAGGGTCCTGGGGGGCTCTAGAAGGGTCTGGGGTCTTTGAGAAGGGTCCTGGGGGGCTCTAGAAGGGTCTGGGTGCTTTTAGAATGGTCCTGGGGGGCTCTAGAATTGTCTGGTGGCTTTTAGAAGGGTCCTGGGAGGCTCTAGAGGGGTCTGGGGGCTTTTAGAATGATCCAGGGAGAGTCTAGAAGGGTCTGGGGGTTTTTTGATGGGTCCTGGGGCTATCTAGAATGGTCTGGGGGCTTTTAGAAGGGTCCTTGAGGGCTCTAGAAGGGTCTGGGTAGTTTTAGAAGGATTCAGGGAGGGTCTAGAACGGTGTGGGAGATTTTAGAAGTGTCCTGGGAGCATCTAGAAGAGTCTAGGGGCTATTAGAAGGGTCCTGGGGGGCTCTAGAAGGGTCTGGGGGCTTTTAGAAGGGTCCTGGGGGGCTGTAGAAGGGTCTGGGTGCTTTTAGATGCGTCCTGGGGGGTTTTAGAAGGGTCTGGGGGCTTTTAGAACTGTCCTGGGAGGCTCTGGAAGGGTCCTTGTGCTTTTATAAGGGTCCTGGGTGACTCTAGAAGGGTCTGGGGGCTTTTAGAAGGGTCCTGGGTGGCTCTAGAAGGGACCTGGGGCTTTTAGAAGGGTCCTGGGGGCCTCTAGAAGGCTCTGGGTGCTTTTAGAAGGGTCCTGGGTGGCTCTAGAAGGGACCTGGGGCTTTTAGAAGGGTCCTGGGGGCCTCTAGAAGGCTCTGGGTGCTTTTAGAAGGGTCCTGGGGGCTTCTAGAAGGGTCTGAGAGCTTTTAGAAGTGTCCTGGGAGGCTCTAGAAGGGTCTGGGATCTTTTAGAAATATCCTGGGGGGCACTAGAAGGGTCGGGGGCTTGTAGAAGGGTCCCTGGGGGTTCTAGAAGGGTCTGGGTTATTTTAGAAGGGTTCTGGGGGGCTCTAGAAGTATCTGGGGGCTTTTAGAAAGTTCCTGGGGGGCTCTAGTAGGGTCTGGTGTCTTTCAGAAGGGTCCTGGGGTGCTCTAGAAGGGTCTGGGTGCTTTTAGAAGGGTCCTGGGAAGCTCTAGAATGGTCTGGGGGATTTTAGAAGGGTCCTGGAGGGCTCTAGATAGGTCTGGGGTCTTTGAGAAGGGTCCTGGGGGGCTCTAGAAGGGTCTGGGGGCATTTTGAAGGGTCCTGGGTACCTCTAGAAGAGTCTGGTGCCTTTTAGAAGGGTCCTGTGAGGCTCTAGAAGGGTCTGGGGGCTTTTAGAATGATCCGGGGAGAGTCTAGAATGGTCTGGGGGTTTTTTGATGGGTCCTGGGGGTATCTAGAAGGGTCTGAGTTCTATTAGAAGGGTCCTGGGGGGCTCTAGAAGGGTCTGGGGGCTTTTAGACGGATCCGAGGAGGGTCTAGAAGTGTCTGCGGGCTTTTAGAAGGGTCCTGGGGGGCTCTAGAAGGGTCTGGGGTCTTTTAGAAGGGTCCTGGGGTGCTCTAGAATGGTCTGTGGGCCTTAAGAGGGGCCCTGGGTGCCTCTAGAAGGGTCTGGTGGCTTTTAGACGGGTCATGGGGGGCTCTAGAAGGGTCTGGGTGCTTTTAGAAGGGTCCTGGTGGGCTCTAGAATGGTCTGGAGGCTTTTAGAAGGGTCCTGGGGGGCTCTAGAATGGTCTGGGGTCTTTTGGAAGGATCCGGGGAGGGTCTAGAAGGGTCTGGGTGCCTTTAGAAGGGTCCTGGGAGGATTTAGAAGGGTCTGGGGTCTTTTAGATGGATCCAGGGAGGGACTAGAAGGGTCTGGGAGATTTTAGAAGGGTCCTTGGGGGCTCTAGAAGGGTCTGGATGCTTTTAGATGGGTCCTGTGGGCTCTAGAAGGGTATGGGGGCTTTAAGAAGGGTCCTGGGAGGCTCTAGAAAAATCTGGGTGCTTTTATAAGTGTCCTGGGCGCCTCTAGAAGGGTCTGGAGATTTCTAGAATGGTCCTGGGGGGCTCTAGAATGTTCTGGGGGCTTTTAGAATGATCCGGGGAGGGTCTAGAAGGGTCTGGGGGACTTTAGAATGGTCCTGGGTGCGTCTAGAAGGGTCTGGGGGCTTTCAGAATGGTCCTGGAGGCCTCTAGAAGGGTCTGGGGGCTATTAGAAGGGTCCGGGGGGGCTCTATAAGCGTCTGAAGGCGATTAGATGGGTCCTGGGGGGTTGTAGAAGGGTCTGGGGTCTTTTAGAAGGGTCCTGAGAGGCTTTAGAAGAGTCTGGGGGCTTTTAGAAGGGTCCGGGGGGCTCTAGAAGGGTCTGGGGGCTCTTAGAAGGATCCTGGTGTGCTCTAGAAGGGACGGGGTGCCTTAAGAGGGGCCATGGGGGCCTCTAGAAGGGTCTGGGTGCTATTGGAAGGGTCCTGGGGGGCTCTAGAAGGGTCTGGGGACTTTGAGAATGGTACTTGGGTGGCTCTAGAAGTATTTGGTGTCTTCTAGAAGGGTCTGGGGGGCTCTAGAAGGGTGTGGGGGCTTTTAGAAGGGTCCTGGGTGTCTCTAGAAGGGTCTGGAGGGTTTTAGAGGGGTCCTGGTGGACTCTAGAAGGGTCTGGAGACTTTTAGAAGGATCCGGGGAGGGTCTAGAAGGGTCTGGGAGCTTTTAGAAGGGTCCTGGAGGGCTCTAAAAGGGTCTGGTGTCATTTAGAAGGGTCCTGGGAGGCTCTAGAAGGGTCTGGGGTCTTTTAGAAGGGTCCTGGGTGCCTCTAGAAGGGTCTGGAGGCTTTTAGAAGGGTCCTGGGGGGCTCTTGAAGGGTCTAGATGCTTTTAGAAGGGTCCTGGGGGCCTCTAGAAGGGTCTGGGGGCTTTTAGAATGGTCCGGGGGGGTTCTAGAAGGGTCTGGGGACTTTTTGAAGGGTCCTGGGGGCCTCTCGAAGGGTCTGGGTTCTTTTAGAAGGGTACTGGGAGCCTCTAGAAGGGTCTGGGGGCTATTAGAAGTGTCCTGGGGGGCTCTAGAAGGGTCTGAGGGCTTGTAGAAGAGTCATGGGGGGCTCTAGAAGCGTCTGGGGGCTTTTAGAAGGGTCCTGGGGGGCTCTAGAATGGTCTGGGGGCTTTTAGAAAGGTCCTGGGGGGCTCTAGAAGGGTCTGGGTTCTTTTAGAAGGGTCCTGGGTGGCTCTAGAATGGTCTTGGGGCTTTTAGAAGTGTCCTGGGGGTCTCTAGAAGGGTCTGGGGGCTTTTAGAAGGGGCCTGGGAGGCTTTAGAAAGATCAGGGGCTTTTAGAAGGGTCCTGGGATGATCTAGAAGGGTCTGGGTACTTTTATACGGGTCCTGGGGGGCTCTAGAAGGTTCTGGGTGCTTTCAGAAGGGTCCTGGGGGGCTCTAGAAGGGTCTGGGGGCTTTTAGAACGGTCCTGGGGGGCTCTAGAAGGGTCTGGGTGTTTTTAGATGGGTCCTGGGGGGCTCTAGAAAGTTCTGGGTGCTTTCAGAAGGGTCCTGGGTTCCTCTAGAAGGGTCTGGGGTCTTTTAGAAGGGTCCAGGGGGGCTCTAGAAGGGTCTTGGGGCTTTTAGAAGGGTCCTGGGGTGCTCTAGAAGCGTCTGGGTGTTTTTAGAATGGTCCTGGGATGCTCTAGAAGGGACGGGGGGCCTTAAGAGGGACCCTGGGGGTCTCTAGATGGGTCTGGGGGCTTTTAGAAGGGTCCTGGAGGGCTCTAGAAGGGTCTGGGGTCTTTGAGAAGGGTCTTTGGGTGACTCTAGAAGGGTCTGGGGGCTTTTAGAAGGGTCCTGGTTGCCTCAAGAAGGGTCTGGGTGTTTTTATAGGGTCCTGGGTTTCTCTAGAAGGGTCTGGGGGCTTTTAGAAGGATCCGGGGAGGGTATAGAAGTGTCTGCGGGCTTTTACAAGGGCCCTGGTGGTCTCTAGAAGGGTCTGGGGGCCTTAAGAGGGGCCCTGGGTGCCTATAGAACGGTCTAGGGGCTTTTAGAAGGGTCCTGGGTGTCTCTAGAAGGGTCTGGGGGCTATTACAAGGGTCCTGGAGGTCTCTAGAAGGGTCTGGGGGCTTGTAGAAGAGTCCTGGGGTGCTCTAGAAGGGTCTGGGGGCTTTTAGAAGGGTCCTGGGGTGCTCTAGAAGGGACGGGGGGCCTTAAGAGGGTCCCTGGGGGCCTCTAGATGGGTCTGGGGTCTTTGAGAAGGGTCCTTGGGTGGCTCTAGAAGGGTCTGGGGGCTTTAGGATGGGTCCTGGTTGCCTCAAGAAGGGTCTGGGGCTTTTATAGGGTCCTGGGGTTCTCTAGGAGTATCTGGGGGCTTTTAGAAGGATCCGGGGAGGGTATAGAAGTGTCTGCGGGCTTTTAGAAGGGTCCTGGGGGGCTCTAGAAGGGTCTGGGGGCTTTTAGAACGATCCGGGGAGGGTCTAGAAGGGTCTGGGTGCCTTTAGAAGGGTCCTGGGGGGCTCTAGAACGGTCTGGGGTCTTTGAGAAGGGTCCTTGGGTGGCCCTAGGAGGGTCTGGGGGCTTTTGGAAGGGTCCTGGATGCCTCAAGAAGGGTCTGTGGGCTTTTATAGGGTCCTGGGTGTCTCTAGAGGGTCTGGGGGCTTTTAGACGGATCCGAGGAGGGTCTAGAAGTGTCTGCGAGCTTTTAGAATGGTCCTGGGTGCCTCTAGAAGGGTCTGGTGGCTTTTAGACGGGTCATGGGGGGCTCTAGAAGGGTCTGGGTGCTTTTAGAAGGGTCCTGGGGGGCTCTAGAATGGTCTGGAGGCTTTTAGAAGGGTCCTGGGGGGCTCTAGAATGTTCTCGGTTCTTTTGGAAGGATCCGGGGAGGGTCTAGAAGGGTCTGGGGTCTTTGAGAATGGTACTTGGGTGGCTCTAGAAGTATCTGGTCGCTTCTAGAAGTGTCTGGGGGGCTCTAGAATGGTCTGGGGGCTATTAGATTGGTCCTGGGGGGCTCTAGAAGGGTGTGGGGGCTTTTAGAAGGGTCCTGGGTGTCTCTAGAAGGGTCTGGTGACTTTTAGAAGGGTCCTGGGTGCCTCTAGAAGGGTCTGGGGGTTTTTAGAAGGGTCCTGGGGGGCTCTAGAAGGGTCTAGATGCTTTTAGAAGGGTCCTGGGGGCCTCTAGAAGGGTCTGGGGGCTTTTAGAATGGTCCGGGGGGGACTTTTTGATGGGTCCTGGGGGCCTCTCGAAGGGTCTGGGTTCTTTTAGAAGGGTACTGGGAGCCTCTAGAAGGGTCTGGGGGCTATTAGAAGGGTCCTGGGGGGGTTTGAAGGGTCTGAGGGCTTGTAGAAGAGTCATGGGGGGCTCTAGAAGCGTCTGGGGGCTTTTAGAAGGGTCCTGGGGGGGTTCTAGAATGGTCTGGGGGCTTTTAGAAAGGTCCTGGGAGGCTCTAGAAGGGTCTAGGTTCTTTTAGAAGGGTCCTGGGTGGCTCTAGAATGGTCTTGGGGCTTTTAGAAGTGTCCTGGGGGTCTCTAGAAGGGTCTGGGGGCTTTTAGAAGGGTCCTGGGAGGCTCTAGAAAGGTCAGGGGCTTTTAGAAGGTTCCTGGGATGATCTAGAAGGGTCTGGGTACTTTTAGACGGGTCCTGGGGGTCTCTAGAAGGGTCTGGGTGCTTTTAGAAGGGTCCTGGGAGGCTCTAGAAAGGTCAGGGGCTTTTAGAAGGGTCCTGGGAGGCTCTAGAAGGGTCTGGGGGCTTTTAGAACGGTCCTGGGGGGCTCTAGAAGGGTCTGGGTGTTTTAGATGGGTCCTGGGGGGCTCTAGAAGGTTCTGGGTGCTTTCAGAAGTGTCCTGGGTTGCTCTAGAAGGGTCTGGGGTCTTTTAGAAGGGTCCAGGGGGGCTCTAGAAAGGTCTTGGGGCATTTAGATATGTCCTGGGGGGCTGTAGAAGAGTCTGGGGGCTTTGAGAAGGGTCCTGGGGGCTTCTAGAAGGGTCTGGGGGCTTTGAGAAGGGTCCTGGGGGGCTCTAGAATGGTCTGTGGGCTTTTAGAAGGGTCCTGTGGGTGTCTAGAAGTGTCTGGGGTCTTTTAGAAGGGTCCTGGGGGTCTCTAGAAGGGTCTGGGGGCTTTTAGAAGGGTCTTGGGAGGCTCTAGAATGGTCAGGTGATTTTAGAAGGGTCCTGGGATGCTGTAGAAGGGTCTGGGTACATTTAGACGGGTCCTGGGGGGCTCTAGAAGGTTCTGGGTGATTTCAGAAGGGTCCTGGGGGGCTCTAGAAGGGTCTGGGTGTTTTTAGATGGGTCCTGGGGTGCTCTAGAAGGTTGTGGGTGCTTTCAGAAGGGTCCTGGGGGCCTCTAGAAACGTCTGGGGTCTTTTAGAAGGGTCCAGGGGGGCTCTAGAATGGTCTTGGGGCTTTTAGAAGGGTCCTGGGGTGCTCTAGAAGGGTCTGGGTGTTTTTAGAATAGTCCTGGGGTGCTCTAGAAGGGACGGGGGGCCTTAAGAGGGACCCTGGGGGTCTCTAGATGGGTCTGGGGGCTTTTAGAAGGGTCCTGGAGGGCTCTAGAAGGGTCTGGGGTCTTTGAGAAGGGTCCTTGGGTGACTCTAGAAGGGTCTGGGGGCTTTTAGAAGGGTCCTGGTTGCCTCAAGAAGGGTCTGGGTGTTTTTATAGGGTTCTGGGTTTCTCTAGAAGGGTCTGGGGGCTTTTAGAAGGATCCGGGGAGGGTATAGAAGTGTCTGCGGGCTTTTAGAAGGGCCCTGGGGGTCTCTAGAAGGGTCTGGGGGCCTTAAGAGGGGCCCTGGGTGCCTATAGAACGGTCTAGGGGCTTTTAGAAGGGTCCTGAGTGTCTCTAGAAGGGTCTGGGGGCTATTACAAGGGTCCTGGAGGGCTCTATAAGGGTCTGGGGGCTTGTAGAAGTGTCCTGGGGGGCTCTAGAAGGTTCTGGGTGCTTTCAGAAGGGTCCTGGGGGTCTCTAGAAGGGTCTGGGGGCTTTTAGAAGGGTCCTGGGGGGCTCTAGAAGGGTCTGCGTGTTTTTAGAAGTGTCCTGGGGGGCTCTAGAAGGTTGTGGGTGCTTTCAGAAGGGTCCTGGGGGCCTCTAGAAAGGTCTGGGGTGTTTTAGAAGGGTCCAGGGGGGCTCTAGAATGGTCTTGGGGCTTTTAGAAGGGTCCTGGGGTGCTCTAGAAGGGTCTGGGTGTTTTTAGAATGGTCCTGGGGTGCTCTAGAAGGGACTGGGGTCCTTAAGAGGGACCCTGGGGTTCTCTAGATGGGTCTGGGGGCTTTTAGAAGGGTCCTGGAGGGCTCTAGAAGGGTCTGGGGTATTTGAGAAGGGTCCTTGGGTGACTCTAGAAGGGTCTGGGGGCTTTTAGAAGGGTCCTGGTTGCCTCAAGAAGGGTCTGGGTGTTTTTATAGGGTCCTGGGTTTCTCTAGAAGGGTCTGGGGGCTTTTAGAAGGATCCGGGGAGGGTATAGAAATGTCTGCGGGCTTTTAGAAGGGCCCTGGGGGTCTCTAGAAGGGTCTGGGGGCCTTAAGAGGGGCCCTGGGTGCCTCTAGAACGGTCTAGGGGCTTTTAGAAGGGTCCTGGGTGTCTCTAGAAGGGTCTGGGGGCTATTACAAGGGTCCTGGAGGGCTCTAGAAGGGTCTGGGGTCTTGTAGAAGTGTCCTGGGGGGCTCTAGAAGGGTCTGGGGGCTTTTAGAAGGGTCCTGGTGTGCTCTATTAAGGTCTGGGGGCATTTAGAAAGGTCCTGGGGGCCTCTAGAAGGGTCTGGGGGCTTTTAGAAGGGTCCTGGAGGGCTCTAGAAGGGTCTGGGGTCTTTGAGAAGGGTCCTTGGTTGGCTCTAGAAGAGTCTGGGTGCTTTTGGAAGGGTCCTGGTTACCTCAAGAAGGGTCTGGGAGGCTTTTATAGGGTCCTGGGATTTTCTAGAAGTGTCTGGGGGCTTTTAGAAGGGTCCTGGGGGTCTCTAGAAGGGTCTGGGTGCTTTTAGAAGCGTCCTGGGGTGCTCTAAAAGGGTCTGGGGGCCTTAAGTGGGGACCTGGGTGCCTCTAGAAGGGTCTGGGGGCTTTTAGAAGGGTCCTGGGGGGCTCTAGAAGGGTCTGGGGGCTTTTAGAAAGGTCCTGGTAGGCTCTAGAAAGGTCTGTGGGCTTTTAGAAGGGTCCTGGGGTTCTCTAGAAGGGTCTGGGGGTTTTAGAAGGGTCCTGGGATGCTCTAGAAGGGTCTGGGTACATTTAGACGGGTCCTGGGGGGCTCTAGAAGGTTCTGGGTGCTTTCAGAAGGGTCCTGGGGGTCTCTAAAGGGTCTGGGGCATTTTAGAAGGGTCCTGGGGGGCTCTAGAAGGGTCTGGGTGTTTTTAGATGGGCCCTGGGGGGCTCTAGAAGGTTCTGGGGTCTTTCAGAACGGTCCTGGGTTCCTCTAGAAGTGTCTGGGGTCTTTTAGAAGGGTCCTGGGGGGCTCTAGAATGGTCTTGGGGCTTTTAGAAGGGTCCTGGGGTGCTCTAGAAGGGTCTGGGGGCTTTTAGAAGGGTCCTGGGGTGCTCTAGAAGGGACGGGGAGCCTTAAGAGGGTCCCTGGGGGCCTCTAGATGGGTCTGGGGTCTTTGAGAAGGGTCCTTGGGTGGCTCTAGAAGGGTCTGGGTGCTTTTGGAAGGGTCCTGGTTGCCTCAAGAGGGGTCTGGGTTATTTTATAGGGTCCTAGGGTTCTCTAGATGGGTCTGGGGGCTTTTAGAAGGATCCAGGGAGGGTCTAGAAGTGTCTGCGGGCTTTTAGAAGGGTCCTGGGGGTCTCTAGAAGGGTCTGGGGGCTTTTAGAAGGGTCCTGGGGTGCTCTAAAAGGGTCTGGGGGCCTTAAGTGGGGACCTGGGTGCCTCTAGAAGGGTCTGGGGGCTTTTAGAAGGGTCCTCGGGGGCTCTAGAAGGGTCTGGGGGCTTTTAGAAGGGTCCTGGGGGGCTCTAGAAGGGTCTGGGGGCTTTCAGAGGGTCCTGGGGTCCTCTAGAAGGGTCTGGGGTCCTTTAGAAGGGTCCAGGGGGCTCTAGAAGGGTTTTGGGGCTTTTAGAAGGGTCCTGGGGTGTTCTAGAAGGGACGGGGGGCCTTAATATGGGCCCTGGGGGCCTCTAGGTGGGTCTCGGGGCTTTTAGAAAGGTCCTGGAGGGCTCTAGAAGGGTCTGGGGTCTTTGAGAAGGGTTCTTGGGTGGCTCTAGAAGGGTCTGGGTGCTTTTGGAAGGGTCCTGGTTGCCTCAAGAAGGGTCTGGGTGCTTTTATAGGGTCCTGGGGGGCTCTAGACTGGTCTGGGGGCTTTTAGAAGGATCCGGGGAGGGTATAGAAGTGTCTGCGGGCTTTTAGAAGGGTCCTGGGGGGGGCTCTAGAAGGGTCTGGTGGCTTTTAGAAGGGTCCTGGTGGGCTCTAGAAGGGTCTGGGGGCTTTTAGAGAGGTCCTGGGGGGCTCTAGAAGGGTCTGGGTGCTTTTAGAAGGGTCCTGGAATCCTCTAGAACGGTCTGGGGGCTTTTAGACTGATCCTGGGAGGCTCTATAAGGGTCTGGGGGCTTTTAGAACGGTCCTGGGAGGCTCTAGAAGGGTATGGAGGCTTTTAGAAGGGTCCTGGGGGGCTCTAGAAGGGTCTGGGGGCTTTTAGAAGGATCCCGGGAGTTTCTAGAAGGGTCTGGGGGCTTTAGAAGGGCCCTGGGGGGCTCTAGAAGGGTCTGGGGTCTTTTAGATGGGTCCTGGGGGGCTCTAGAAGGGTCTGGGGTCTTTTAGAAGGGTCCTGGGGGCCTCTAGAAGGGTCTGGAAACTTTTAGAAGGGTCCTGGGAGGCTCTAGAAGAGTCTGGGTGCTTCTAGAATGATCCGCGGACGGTCTGGAAGGGTCTGGGGGCTTTTAGAAGGATCCTAGGGGGCTCTAGAAGGGTCTGGGGGCTTTTAGAAGGGTCCTGGGAGGCTCTAGAAGGGTCTGGGGGCTAATAGATGGGTCCTGGGAGGCTCTAGAAGGGTCTGGGGTCTTTTAGAAGGGTCCTGGATGCCTCTAGAAGGGTCTGGAGGCTTTTAGAAGGGTCCTGGAGGCCTCTAGAAAGGTCTGGGGTCTTTTAGAAGGGTCCGGGGGGGCTCTAGAAGGGTCTGGGGGCTTTTAGAAGGGTCCGGGGGGGCTCTAGAAGGGTCTGGTGGCTTTTAAAAGGGTCCTGGGTGCATCTAGAAGGGTCTGGGTGCTATTAGTAGGGTCCTGGGGGGCTCTAGAAGGTTCTGGGTGTTTTTAGAAGGGTCCTGGGGGGCTCTAGAAGGGTCTGGGGTCTTTTAGAAGGGTCCACGGTGGCTCTAGAAGGGTCTGGGGTCATTTAGAATGGTCCTGGGGTGCTCTAGAAGAGACGGGGTGCCTTAAGAGGGGCCCTGGGGGCCTCTAGATGGGTCTGGGGGCTTTTGGAAGGGTCCTGGATGCCTCAAGAAAGGTCTGAGGGCTTTTATAGGGTCCTGGATTTCTCTAGAAGGGTCTGGGGGCTTTTAGAAGGGTCCTGGGTTTTTCTAGAATGGTCTGGGGGCCTTAAGAGGGGCCCTGGGTGCCTCTAGAAGGGTCTGGTGGCTTTAAGAAAGCTCCTGGGGGCCTCTAGAAGGGTCTGGGGGCTTTAGAAGGGTCCTGGGGGACTCTTGAAGGGTCTTTGGGCTTTAGAAGGGTCCTGGGGGCCTCTTGAAGGGTCTGAGGGCTTTTAGAAGGGCCCTAAAAGGCTCTAAATGGTCTGGGGCCTTTGTACTCACCTGCAGGGAGACACCAGGATCAAGCAGGTGGGTTTCCCAGGCCCGGCTCATCCTTTGCACTCCGGGTGTGCTGACCCCTGCGAATTCCCCAAATGTGCAAAATTAAAATTTTTGCTCTAGAAGCACCCAGACCCTTCTAGAGCCCCCCAGGAACCTTCTAAAAGCACCCAGACACGTCTAGAGCCCCCAGGAACATTCTAAAATCCCCCAGCCCCTTTTAGATCCCCCAGTGTGCTTCTCAAAGCCCCCGGACATTCTAGAGCCCCCCAAAACCTTATAAAGGCCCCCAAAATCTTATAAAGCCCCCCAGGCCCTACTAAACCCCCTTAGGACCCTTCTACAATACCCTAGACCCTTCTAGAGCCACCGAGGACCATTCTAAAAGACCCCAGACCATTCAGGAGCCCCTTAGGAACCTTTTTAGAGACCCTAGAACCTCCTAGATCCTTCAAGGACTCTTCTAAAAGCCCCCAGATACTTCTAGGGGTTAGAGGTAGGGTTAGAGTTAGGGTTAGGGTTAGGGTTAGGGTTAGAGTTAGGGTTAGGGTTAGGGTTAGGGTTAGGGTTAGGGTTAGGGTTAGGGTTAGGGTTAGGGTTAGGGTTAGGGTTAGGGTTAGAGTTAGGGTTAGGGTTAGGGTTAGGGTTAGGGTTAGGGTTAGGGTTAGGGTTAGGGTTAGGGTTAGAGTTAGGGTTAGAGTTAGGGTTAGGGTTAGGGTTAGAGTTAGTGTTAGGGTTAGGGTTAGGGTTAGGATTAGGGTTAGGGTTAGAGTTAGGGTTATGGTTAGGGTTAGGGTTAGGGTTAGGGTTAGGGTTAGGGTTAGAGTTAGGGTTAGGGTTAGGGTTAGGGTTAGGGTTAGAGTTAGTGTTAGGGTTAGGGTTAGGGTTAGGGTTAGGGTTAGGGTTAGAGTTAGTGTTAGGGTTAGGGTTAGAGGTAGGGTTAGGGTTAGGGTTAGAGGTAGAGTTAGGGTTAGGGTTAGGGTTAGAGGTAGGGTTAGGGTTAGGGTTAGAGGTAGGGTTAGGGTTAGGGTTAGGGTTAGGGTTAGGGTTAGGGTTAGAGTTAGGGTTAGGGTTAGGGTTAGGGTTAGAGTTAGTGTTAGGGTTAGGGTTAGGGTTAGGGTTAGGGTTAGGGTTAGGGTTAGGGTTAGGGTTAGGGTTAGAGTTAGGGTTAGGGTTAGGGTTAGGGTTAGGGTTAGAGTTAGTGTTAGGTTTAGGGTTAGGGTTAGGGTTAGGGTTAGGGTTAGAGTTAGTGTTAGGGTTAGGGTTAGAGGTAGGGTTAGGGTTAGAGGTAGGGTTAGGGTTAGGGTTAGGGTTAGGGTTAGAGGTAGGGTTAGGGTTAGGGTTAGAGGTAGGGTTAGGGTTAGGGTTAGGGTTAGGGTTAGGGTTAGAGTTAGGGTTAGGGTTAGGGTTAGGGTTAGGGTTAGGGTTAGGGTTAGAGTTAGGGTTAGGGTTAGGGTTAGGGTTAGGGTTAGAGTTAGGGTTAGGGTTAGGGTTAGGGTTAGGGTTAGGGTTAGGGTTAGGGTTAGAGGTAGGGTTAGGGTTAGGGTTAAGGTTAGGGTTAGAGTAAGAGTTAGGGTTAGGGTTAGGAACCTTTTTCATCTAGAGCCCCCCAGGACCCTTCTAAAAGCCCGCAGACCCTTCTAGAGCCCAACTGGACCCTTCTAAAAGCACCCAGACCCTTCTAGAGCCTCCCAGGACCTTTTTAATAAGACCGCAAACCCTTCTAGAGCCCCTCATGACCCTTCTAAAAGCCCCCAGACCCTTCTAGAGCTCCCCAGGACCCTTCTAAAATCCCCCAGACCCTTCTAGAGCCTACCAGGACAGTTCTAAAAGCCCCCAGACACTTCTAGAGCACCCCAGGACCCTTCTAAAAGCACTCAGACCCTTCTAGATCCCACTACTACCCTTCTAAATTCCCTCTAGACCATTCTAGAGCACCCCAGGACCCTTCTAATAGCCCCAAGAACCTTCTAGAGGCCACCAGGACCCGTCTGAAAGCACCCAGACCCTTCTAGAGGAAACCAGGGCCCATGTTAAGGCTCCCAGACCCTTCTAGACCTCCCCAGGACCTTTCTAAAATCACCCAGACCCTTCTAGAGCCCCCCAGGACCCTTCTAAAAGCCCCCAGACCATTCTTTAGCCACCCAGGACCATTCTAAAAGCACCAAGACCATTCTAGAGGCCCCCAGGACCCTTCTAAAAGACCCCAGACCCTTCTAGAGGCCCCAGGACCATTCTGAAATCCCCCAGACCCTTCTAGAGACCACCAGGACCCTTCTAAAAGCCCCTAGACCCTTCTAGAGGCCCCCAGTACCCTTCTAAAAGCCGCCAGACACTTCTAGAGCCTCCCCGAATACTTCTCAAAGCCCCATAACCTTCTAGAGCCCCCCAGGACCATTCTAAAAGACCCCAGACCCTTCTAGAGCCCCCCAGGACCCTTCTAAAAGACCCCATACCCTTCTAGAGGCCCCGATACCATTCTGAAATCCCCCAGACCCTTCTAGAGACCACCAGGACTCTTCTAAAATCCCCCAGACCCTTCTAGAGTCCCCCAGGACCCTTCTAAAAGCCCCCAGACCCTTCTAGAGGCCCCAGGACCCTTCTAAATGCCCCCAGACCCTTCTAGAGCCGCCCAGGAACCTTCTAAAAGCCCCCAGACCCTTCTAGAGGCCCCCAGTACCCTTCTAAAAGCCTCCAGACCCTTCTAAACCCCCGCAGGACTATTCTAAATGCCCCCAGACCATTCTAGAGCCTCCCAGGAACCTTCTAAAACCACCCAGACCATTCTAGAGCCCCCCAGGACCCTTCTAAAGGCCTCCAGACCTTTCTAGAGCCCCCCAGGACCCTTCTAAAAGCCCCCAGACCCTTCTAGACCCTCCCCAAATCGTTCTAAAAGCACCCAGACTCATCTGGAGCCTCCCAGGACCCTTCTAAAAGACCCCAGACAATTCTAGAGGCCCCCAGGACCCTTCTAAAAGCCCCCAGACTCTTCTAGAGCCCCACAGGACCCTTCTGAAAGCCCCCAGACCCTTCTAGAGCTCCCCAGGACCCTTCTAAAAGACCCCAGACCCTTCTAGAGCCACCAGGACCCTTCTAAATGCCCCCAGACCCTTCTAGAGCCCCCCAGGACCCTTCTAAAATCCTCCAGACCCTTCTAGAGGCCCCCAGGACCATTCTGAAAGAGCCCAGACCCATCTAGAGCCCCACAGGACCATTCTAAAAGCCCCCAGACCCTTCTAGAGGCCCCAGTACCATTCTAAAAGCCCCCAGACCCTTCCAGAGCCCCCCATGACCCTTCTAAAAGCCCCCTAAACCTTCTAGAGCCCCCAGGACCCTTCTAAAAGGCCCCAGACCCTTCTAGACCCTCCCTAGATCCTTCTAAAAGCACCCAGACCCTTCTAGAAGCCCGCAGGACCCATTTGAAAGACCCCAGACAATTCCAGAGGCACCCAGGACCCTTCTGAAAGCTCCCAGACCATTCTAGAGCCCCCCAAGACCCTTCTAAAAGACACCAGACCCTTCTAGACTACCCCAGGACCCTTCTAAAAGACCCCAGACCATTCTAGAGCCACTCAGGACCCTTCTAAATGCCCCCAGACCCTTCTAGATCCACCCAGGACCCTTCTAAAACTCTCCAGACCCTTCTTGAGCCCCCCAGAACCCTTCTAAAAGCCCCTAGACCCTTCTAGAGCCCCCCAGGACCCTTCTAAAAGACCCCAGACCCTTCTAGAGCTCCCCAGGACCCTTCTAAAAGCATCCAGACATTTCTAGAGCCTCACAGGACCCTTCTAAAAGCCCTCACACCTTTCTAGACCTCCCCAGGAGCATTCTAGAAGCCCCCAGACCATTATAGAACCCCCAAGGACCCTTCTAAAATCCCCCAGACCCTTCTAGAGCACCCCAGGACCGTTCTAAAAGCACCCAGACAGTTCTAGGCTTTCAGAAGAGTCCTGGGGGCCTCTAGGATGGTCTGGGGGCTATTAGAATGCTCCTGGGGGGCTCTGGAATAGTCTGGGAGCTATTAGAAGGGCCCTGGGGGGCTCTAGAAGGGTCTGGGGGCTTTTAGAAGTGTTCTGGGAGGCTCTAGAAGGGTCTGGGGCTTTTAGAAGGGTCCTGGGAGGCTGTAGAAGGGTCTGGAATCTTTTAGAATGGTCCTTGTGGGCTCTAGAAGGGTCTGGGTGCATTTAGAAGGGTCCTGGGGGCCTCTGGAAGGGTCTAGACGCTTTTAGAAGGGTCCTGGTGGGCTCTAGATGTGTCTGGGGACTTTTAAAAGGGTCCTGGAGGTCTCTAGAATGGTCTGGGTGCTTTTAGAAGGGTCCTGGTGGGCTCAAGAAGGGTCTGGGGGCTTTTAAAAGGGTCCTGGGGAGCTCTAGAAGGGTCTGGGGGCTTTTAGAAGGGTCCTGGGGGGCTCTAGAAGGGTCTGGTGGCCCTAAGAGGGGCCGTGGGGTCCTCTAGAATGGTCTGTGTGCTTTTAGAACGGTCCTGGGGGCGTCTAGAAGGGTCTGGGGACTCTTAGAAGGGTTCTGGGGGGCTCTAGAAGGGTGTGGGGGCTTTTAGAATTGTCCTGGGAGGCTCTAGAAGGTTCTGGGGGCTTTTGGAAGGGTCCTGGTGTCTCTAGAAGCGTCTGGGGGCTTTTAGAAGAATCCTGGTGGCTTCTAAAAGGGTCTGCGGAATTTTAGACGGGTCCTGGTAGCCTCTAGAAGTGTCTGGCTGCTTTTAGAAGGGCCCTGGGGGTTCTAGAAGGGTCTGGGGTCTTTTAGAATGATCCGGGGAGGGTCTAGAAGGGTCTGGGGTCTTTTAGAAGTGTCCGGGGAAGGTGTAGAAGGGTCTGGGGTCTTTTAGAAGGGTCCTGGGGGGCTCTAGAACGGTATGGGTTATTTTAGAAGGGTCCTGGTGTATTCTAGAGGGGTCTGGGGGCATTTAGAACGGTCCTGGGGGCCTTTAGAAGTGTCTGGAGGCTTTTAGAAGGGTCCTGGGGGGCTCTAGAATGGTCTGGGGGCTTTTAGAAAGGTCCTGGGAGGCTCTCTAAATGTCTGGGGGCTTTTAGAAGGGTCCTGGGAGGCTCTAGAATGGTCTGGGGGCATTTAGATTGGTCCTGGGGTCCTCTAGAAGTGTCTAGAGGCTTTTAGAAGGGTCCTGGGTGGCTCTAGAAGGGTCAGGGGGCTTTTAGAAGGATCCTGGGAGTGTCTAGAATGGTCTGGGGGCTTTTAAATTGGTCCTGGGGGCTCTAGAAGGGTCTGGGTGCTTTCAGAAGGGTCCTGGGGGGCTCTAGAAGGATATTGGGGCTTTGAGAAGGGTGCTGGGGTCCTCTAGAAGGGTCTGGGGGCTTTTAGAAGGGTCCAGGGGTCGTCTAGAAGGGTCTGGGGACTTTTAGAATGATCCGGGGAGGGTCTAGAAGGGTCTGGGGTCTTTCAGAAGGGTCCGGGGAGGGTGTAGAAGGGTCTGGGGTCTTTTAGAAGGGTCCTGGGGGGGTGTAGAAGGGCCTGGGGACCTTTACAGGGGCCCTGAGGGCCTCTAGAAAGGTCTGGGGGCTTTTAGAATCGTCCTGGGGACCTCTAGAAGGGTCAGGAGGCTTTTAAAAGGGTCCTGGGTCCCTCTAGAAGGGTGTGGGGGCTTTTAAAAGGGTCCTGGGGGTCTCTAGAAGGGTCTGGGAGCTTTTGGAAGGGTCCTGGGTGACTCTAGAAGTGTCTGGAGGCTTTTAGAAGGGTCCTGGGGGGCTGTAAAATGGTCTGGGTGCTTTTCGAATGATCCGGGGAAGGTCTAGAAGGGTCTGGGGGCTTTTAGAAGGGCCTGCGTGGCTCTAGAAGGGTCTGGAGGCTTTTAGAAGGGTCATGGGGGGCTCTAGAAGGGTCTGGTGTCTTTTAGAATGTTCCAGATGGGCTCTGGAAGGGTCTGGGGGCTTTTAGAAGGGACCTGGGGGGCTCTAGAAGGGTCTGGGATCTTATAGAAGGGTCCTGGGGGGCTCTAGAAGGTTCTGGGGGCATTTGGAACGGTCCTGGGGGCCTCTAGAAGGGTCTGGGTGCTTTTAGAAGGGTCCTGGGGGGCTCTAGAATGGTCTGGGTGCTTTTAGAAGGGTCCTGGGGGAATCTAGAAGGGTCTGGGGGCTTTTAGAAAGGTCCTGGAGGGCTCTAGAAGGGTCTGGGGGCTTTTAGAAGGATCCTGGGAGTGTCTAGAATTGTCTGGGGGCTTTTAAAAGGGTCCTGGGGGGCTCTAGATGGGCCTGGGGTCTTTCAGACTGGTCCTGGGTCGCACTAGAAGGGTCAGTGGACTTTTAGAAAGATCCGGGGAGGCTCTAGAAGGGTCTGGGGGCATTTGGAACGGTTCTGGGGGCCTCTAGAAGGGTCTGGGGGCTTTTAGATGGTACCTGGGGGGCTCTAGAAGGGTCTGGGGTCTTTGAGAAGGGTCCTGGGGGGCTCTAGAAGGGTCTGGGTTCTTTTAGAAGGGTCCTGGGGGGCTCTAGAAGGTTCTGGGGGCATTTGGAACGGTCCTGGGGGCCTCTAGAAGGGTCTGGGTGCCTTTAGAAGGGTCATGGGGGGCTCTAGAATGGTGAGGGGTCTTTTAGAAGGGTCCTGGTGGGCTCTAGAAGGTTCTGGGGGCTTTTAGAAGGGTCCTGGAGGGCTCTAGAAGGGTCTGGGGGCTGTTAGAAGGATCCGGGGAGGCTCTACAAGGGTCTGGGTGCTTTTAGAAGGGTCCTGGGGGGCTCTAGAAGGGTCTGGGGGCTTTTAGAAGGGTCCTGGGGGGCTCTAGAAGGTTCTGGGGGCATTTGGAACGGTCCTGGGGGCCTCTAGAAGGGTCTGGGTGCCTTTAGAAGGGTCCTGGGGGGCTCTAGAAGGTTCTGGGGGCTTTTAGAAGGGTCCTGGAGGGCTCTAGAAGGGTCTGGGGGCTGTTAGAAGGATCCGGGGAGGCTCTACAAGGGTCTGGGTGCTTTTAGAAGGGTCCTGGGGGGCTCTAGAAGGGTCTGGGGGCTTTTAGAAGGGTCCTGGGGGCCTCTAGAATTGTCTGGGGGCTTTTAGAAGGGTCTGGGGGCCTCTAGAATGTTCTGTGAGCTTTTAGATTAGTCCTGGGGTCCTCTAGAAGGGTCAGTGGGCTTTTAGAAGGATCCGGGGAGGCTCTAGAAGTGTCTGGCTGCTTTTAGAAGGGCACTGGGGGGCTCTAGAAGGGTCTGGGTGCTTTTAGAATGAACCGGAGAGGCTCTAGAAGGATCTGGGGTCTTTTAGAATGGTCCGGGGAGGGTGTAGATGGGTCTGGGGTCTTTTAGAAGGGTCCTGGGGGCTCTAGAAGGGTCTGGGGGCTTTTAGAAGGGTCCTGGGGGGCTCTAGAAGGGTCTGGGTACTTTTCGAAGGGTCCTGGGAGGCTCTAGAAGGGTCTGGGTGCTTTTAGCAGGGTCCTGGTGTATTCTAGAAGGGTCTGGGGGAATTTGGAACGGTTCTGGGGGCCTCTAGAACGGTCTAGGGGCTTTTAGAATGGTTCTGGGGGACTGTAGAACGGTCTGGGGGCTTTTAGAATGGTCCTGGGAGGGTCTAGAAGGGTCTGGGGGCTTTTAGAAGGGTCCTGGGAGGCTCTAGAAGGGTCTGGAGGTTTTCAGAAGGGTCCTGGGGGGCTCTAGAAGGGTCTGGGGGCTTTTAGAAGGATCCGGGGTGGGTCTAGAAAGGTCTGGGGGCTTTAGAAGGGTCCTGGGGGCCTCTAGAAGGGTCTGGGGTCTTTTAGATGGGTCCTGGGGGGCTCTAGAAGGGTCTGGGGGCTTTTAGAAGGGTCCTGGGGGTCTCTAGATGGGTCTGGAGGCTTTTAGAATGGTCCTGGGGGGCTCTAGAATGGTCGGGGGGCTTTTAGAAGGGTCCTGGGGGACTCTAGAAGGGTCTGGGTGCTTCTAGAATGATCCGGGGACTGAGTAGAAGGGTCTGGGGGCTTTTAGAAGGATCCTAGGGGGCTCTAGAATGGTCTGGGGGCTTTTAGAAGGGTTCTAGTGGGCTCTAGAATGGTCTGGGGGCTTTCAGAAGTGTCCTGGGGGCCTCTAGTAGGGTCCGGGGGCTATTAGAAGGTCCTTTGGGTCTCTAGAAGGGTCTGGGGTCTTTTAGAAGGGTCCTGGGGGGGTCAGAAAGGTCTGGGGGCTTTTAGAAGGGTCCTGTGGGGCTCTAGAAGGGTCTGGGTGCTTTTAGAAGGGTCCTGGGGAGCTCTAGAAGGGTCTGGGTGCTTGTAGAACGGTCCTGGGTGGCTCTAGAAGGGTCTGGGTGTTTTTAGAAGGGTCCTGGGGGGCTCTGGAAGGGTCTGAGTGCTTTTAGAAGGGTCCAGGGGGGCTCTAGAAGGGACGGGGATCTTAATAAGGGCCCAGGGGGCCTCTAGATGTGTCTGGGTGCTTTTCAAGGGTCCTGGTTGCCTCAGGAAGGGTCTGAGGGTTTTTATAGGGTCCTGGGGTTCTCTAGAAGGGTATGGAGGCTTTTAGAAGGATCCGGGGAGGGTCAAGAAGTGTCTGCGGGCTTTTAGAAGGGTCCTGGGGGGCTCTAGAAGGGTCTGGGGGCTTCTAGAAGGGTCCTGGGGGGCTCTAGAAGGGTCTGGGGGCTTTTAGAAGTGTCCTGGGGCCTCTAGAACGGTCTGGGGGCTTTTAGAAGGGTACTGGGAGGGTCTAGAAGGGTCTGGGGTCTTTTAGAAGGGTCCTGGGGTGTCCTAGAATGGTCTGGGGGACTTAAGAGGGGCCCTGGGTGGCTCTAGAAGGGTCTGGTGGATTTTAGAAGGGTCCTGGGAGGCTCTAGAAGGGTCTGGGGTCTTTTAGATGGGTCCTGGGATGCTCTAGAAGGGTCTGGAGGCATTTAGAAGGGTCCTGGGGTGCTCTAGAATGGTCTGGGTACTTTTAGAAGGATCCGGGGAGGGTCTAGAAGGGTCTGGGGGCTTTAGAAGGGTCTTGGGGGCATCTAGAAGGGTCTGGGTGCTTTTAGAAGGGTCCTGGGGGCATCTAGAAGGGTCTGGGTGCTTTTAGAATTGTCCTGGGGGGATCTAGAAGGGTCTGGGGTCTTTTAGAAGGGTTCTGGGGGCCTCTAGAAGTTTCTGGGGGCTTTTAGAAGGGTCCTGGGTGTCTCTAGATGGGTCTGGGGGCTTTTAGAAGGGTCCTGGGTGGCTCTAGAAGGGTCTGGGGGCTTTTAGAAGGGTCCTAGTGGCCTCTAGAAGGGTCTGGGTGCTTTTAGAAGGGTCCTGGGGGCCTCTAGAAGGGTCTGGGGACACTTAGAGGGGCACTTGGGGCCTCTAGAAGGGTCTGGGGCATTTTAGAAGGGTCCTGTGGAGCTCTAGAAGGGTCTGGTGGATTTTAGAAGGGTCCTGGGAGGCTCTAGAAGGGTCTGGGGGATTTTAGAAGGGTCTGGGGGGCTCTAGAAGGGTCTGGGAGCTTTTAGAAGGGTAATGGGGGCCTCTAGAAGGGTCTGGGGGCTTTTAGAAGGATCCGGGGAGGCTCTAGAAGGATCTGGGGGTTTTTCCAACGGTCCTGGGTGGCTCTAGAAGGGTCTGGGTGTTTTTAGAATGGTCCTGGGGGGCTCTAGAATGTTCTGGGGGCTTTCAGAAGGGTCCTGGGTGCCTCTAGAAGGTTCTGGGGTCTTTTAGAAGGGTCCAGGGAGGCTCTAGAAGGGTCTTGGGGCTTTTAGAAGGGTCCTGGGGTGCTCTAGAAGGGTCTGGGGGCTTTTAGAAGGGTCCTGGGGGGCTCTAGAAGGGTCTGGGGGCTTTTAGAAGGGTCCTGGGGGGCTCTAGAAGGGTCTGGGGGCTTTTAGAAGGGTCCTGGGAGGCTCTAGAAGGGTCTAGCGGCTTTTAGAAGGGTCCTGGGTGCTTCTAGAAGGGTCTGGGGGCTTTTAGAAGGGTCCTGGGGCGCTCTAGAAGGGTCTGGGGGCTTTTAGAAGTGTCTTGGGGGCCTCTAGAAGTGTCTAGGGGCTTTTAGAAGGGTCCTGGGTGGCTCTAGAAGGGTCAGGGGCCTTTTAGAATGGTCCTGGTGGGCTCTAGAAGTGTCTGGTGTCTTTTAGAATGGCACTGGGGGGCTCTAGAAGGGTCAGGGTGCTTTTCGAAGGGTCCTGGGAGGCTCTAGAAGGGTCTAGGTGCTTTTAGAATGGTCCTGGGGGGCTCTAGAAATATCTGGGTTCTTTTAGAATGGTCCTGGGGAGCTCTAGAAGGGTCTGGGGACATTTGGAACGGTTCTGGCGGCTTCTAGAAGGGTCTGGAGGCTTTTAGAAGGGTCCTGGGGGCCTCTAGAAGGGTCTGGTGGCTTTTAGAAGGGTCCTGGGGGGCTCTAGAAGGGTCTAGGTGCTTTTAGAAGGGTCCTGGGTGCTTCTAGAAGGGTCTGGAGGCTTTTAAAAGGGTCCTGGCGGGCTCTAGAAGGGTCTGGGGGCTTTTAGAAGGATCCGGGGAGGCTCTAGAAGTGTCAGGGGGCTATTAGATGGGTCCCTGGGTTCTCTAGAAATATCTGGGGGCTTTTAGAAGGGTCCTGGGGGCCTCTAGAAGTGTCTAGGGTCTTTTAGAATGGTCCTGGGTGTCTCTAGAAGGGTCAGGGGGCTTTTAGAATGGTCCTGGGGGGCTCTAGAATTGTCTGGTGTCTTTTAGAATGGTCCTTGGAGGCTCTAGAATGGTCTGGTGGATTTTAGAAAGGCCCTGGGGGGCTCTAGAAGGGTCTGGGGGCTTTTAGAAGGGTCCTGGGGGGCTCTAGAAGGGTTTGGGTGTATTTAGATGTGTCCTGGGGGGCTCTAGATGGGTCTGGGGATTTTAGAAGGTTCCTGGGGGGATCTAGAAGGTTCTGTAGGCTTTTCGAAGTATTCTGGGGGTATCTAGAAGGGCCTGGGGTCTTTTAGAAGGGTCCTGGGTGCATTTAGAAGGGTCTGGAGGCTTTTAGAAGGGTCCTGCGTGCATCTAGAAGGGACTGGAGGCTATTAGAAGGGTCCTGGGGGGGTCTAGAACGGTCTGGGGGCTTTTAGAAGGGTCCTGTGGGGCTCTAGAAGGGTCTGGGTGCTTTTAGAAGGGTCCTGGGGGGCTCTAGAAGGGTCTGGGTGCTTGTAGAACGGTCCTGGGTGGCTCTAGAAGGGTCTGGGTGTTTTTAGAAGGGTCCTGGGGGGCTCTGGAAGGGTCTGGGGTCTTTTAGAAGGTTCCAGGGTGGCTCTAGAAGGGTCTGGGGGCTTTTAGAAGGGTCTAGGGGGGCTCTAGAAGGGACGGGGGGCCTTAATAAGGGCCCTGGGGGTCTCTAGATGTGTCTGGGTGCTTTTGGAAGGGTCCTGGTTGCCTCAAGAAGGGTCTGAGGGTTTTTTATAGGGTCCTGGGGTTCTCTAGAAGGGTATGGAGGCTTTTAGAAGGATCCGGGGAGGGTCTAGAAGTGTCTGCGGGCTTTTAGAAGGGTCCTGGGGGGCTCTAGAAGGGTCTGGGGGCTTCTAGAAGGGTCCTGGGGGGCTCTAGAAGGGTCTGGGGGCTTTTGGAATTGTCCTGGGGCCTCTAGAACGGTCTGGGGGCTTTTAGAAGGGTACTGGGAGGGTCTAGAAGGGTCTGGGGGCTTTTAGAAGGGTCCTGGGGTGTCCTAGAATGGTCTGGAGGACTTAAGAGGGGCCCTGGGTGGCTCTAGAAGGGTCTGGTGGCTTTTAAAATGGTCCTGGGAGGCTCTAGAAGTGTCTGGGGTCTTTTAGAAGGATCCTGGAAGGCTCTAGAATGGTCTGGAGGAATTTAGAAGGGTCCTGGGGTGCTCTAGAATGGTCTGGGTGCTTTTAGAAGGATCCGGGGAGGGTCTAGAAGGGTCTGGGGGCTTTAGAAGAGTCCTGGGGGCATCTAGAAGGGTCTGGGTGCTTTTAGAAGGGTCCTAGGGGCTCTAGAAGGGTCTGGGGGCTTTTAGAAGGGTCCTGGGGGCCTCTAGAAGGGTCTGGAGGCTTTTAGAAGGGTCCTGGGTGGCTCTAGATGGGTCTGGGGGCTTTTAGAAGGGTTCTGGGGGGCTCTAGAAGGGTGTGGGGGCTTTTAGAAGGGTCCGGGGGGGATCTAGAAGGGTTCTGGGTGCCTCTAGAAGGGTTCTGGGTGCCTCTATAAGGGTCTGGGGGCTTTTAGAAGGGTCCTGGGTGTCTCTAGAAGGGTCTGGTGGCTTTTAGAAGGGTCCTGGGTGGCTCTAGAAGGGTCTGGGGGCTTTTAGAAGGGTCCTAGTGGCCTCTAGAAGGGTCTGGGTGCTTTTAGAAGGGTCCTGGTGGCCTCTAGAAGGGTCTGGGGACCCTTAGAGGGGCCCTTGGGGCCTCTAGAAGGGTCTGGGGCATTTTAGAAGGGTCCTGTGGAGCTCTAGAAGGGTCTGGTGGCTTTTAGAAGGGTCCTGGGAGGCTCTAGAAGGGTCTGGGGGCTTTTAGAAGGGTCCTGGGGGCCTCTAGAAGGGTCTGGGGGCTTTTAGAAGGATCCGGGGAGGCTCTAGAAGGATCTGGGGGTTTTTCCAACGGTCCTGGGGGGCTCTAGAAGGGTCTGGGTGTTTTTAGAATGGTCCTGGGGGGCTCTAGAATGTTCTGGGGGCTTTCAGAAGGGTCCTGGGGGCCTCTAGAAGGTTCTGGGGTCTTTTAGAAGGGTCCAGGGAGGCTCTAGAAGGGTCTTGTGGCTTTTAGAATGGTCCTGGGGTGCTCTAGAAGGGTCTGGGGGCTTTTAGAAGGGTCCTGGGGGTTCTAGAAGGGTCTGGGGACCTTTAGAGGGGCCCTTGGGTCCTCTAGAAGGGTCTGGGGGCTTTTAGAAGGGTCCTGGGGGCCTCTAGAAGTGTCTAGGGGCTTTTAGAATAGTCCTGGGTGTCTCTAGAAGGGTCAGGGGGCTTTTAAAATGGTCCTGGGGGGCTCTAGAATTGTCTGGTGTCTTTTAGAAGGGTCCTTGGAGGCTCTAGAAGGGTCTGGTGGATTTTAGAAGGGCCCTGGGGTGCTCTAGAAGGGTCTGGGGGCTTTTAGAAGGGTCCTGGGGGGCTCCAGAAGGGTCTGGGTGTTTTTAGATGTGTCCTGGGGGGCTCTAGATGGGTCTGGGGATTTTAGAAGGTTCCTGGGGGGATCTAGAAGGTTCTGTAGGCTTTTAGAAGTATTCTGGGGGGCTCTAGAAGGGTCTGGGGGCTTTTAGAAGGGTTCTGGGGTGCTCTAGAAGGGTCTGGGGGCTTTTAGAAGGGTCCTGGGGAGCTCTAGAATGGTCTGGGGGCTTTTGGATGGGTCCTGGGTTGCTCTAGAAGGGTCTGGGGACCTTTAGAAGGGTCCTGGGGGACTCTAGAAGGGCCTGGGGACCTTTAGAGGGGCCCTGAGGGACTCTAGAAAGGTCTGGGGGCTTTTAGAATGGTCCGGGGTGGCTCTCGAAGGGTCTAGAGACTTTTAGAAGGGTCCTGGGTGTCTCTAGAAGGGTCTGAGAGCTTTTGGAAGGGTCCTGGGTGCCTCTAGAAATGTCTGGAGGCTTTTAGAAGGGTCCTGGGGGGCGGTAAAATAGTCTGGGGACTTTTAGAATGATCCGGGGAGGGTCTAGAAGTGTCTGGGGGCTTTTTGAAGGGTCCTGTTAGACTCTAGAATGGTCTGGGTGTTTTTATAAAGGTCCTGGGGGAATCTTGAAGGGTCTGGGGGCTTTTAGAAGGGTCTTGGGGGCCTCTAGAAGGGTCTGGAGGCTTTTAGAATGTTCCAGATGAGCTCTGGAAGGGTCTGGGGGCTTTTAGAAGGGACCTGGGGGGCTCTAGAAGGGTCATGGTTCTTTGAGAAGGGTCCTGGGGGGCTCTAGACGGGTCTGGGTTCTTTTAGAAGGGTCCTGGGGGTATCTAGAAGGTTCTGGGGGCATTTGGAACGGTCCTGGGGGCGTCTAGAAATGTCTGGGTGCTTTTAGAAGGGTCCTGGAGGGCTCTAGAATGGTCTGGGGGCTTTTAAAAGGGTCCTGGGAGAATCTAGAAGGGTCTGGGGGCTTTTAAAAGGGTCCGGGGGGCTCTAGAAGGGTCTGGGGGCTTTCAGAAGGGTACTGGGGGGCTCTAGAAGGGTCTGGGTGCTTTTAGAAGGGTCCTAGGGGCTCTAGAAGGGTCTGGGGGCTTTTAGAAGGGTCCTGGGGGCCTCTAGAAGGGTCTGGAGGCTTTTAGAAGGGTCCTGGGTGGCTCTAGATGGGTCTGGGGGCTTTTAGAAGGGTTCTGGGGGGCTCTAGAAGGGTGTGGGGGCTTTTAGAAGGGTACGGGGGGGATCTAGAAGGGTCTGGGGTCTTTTAGAAGGGTTCTGGGTGCCTCTAGAAGGGTCTGGGGGCTTTTAGAAGGGTCCTGGGTGTCTCTAGAAGGGTCTGGGAGCTTTTAGAAGGGTCCTGGGTGGCTCTAGAAGGGTCTGGGGGCTTTTAGAAGGGTCCTAGTGGCCTCTAGAAGGGTCTGGGTGCTTTTAGAAGGGTCCTGGTGGCCTCTAGAAGGGTCTGGGGACCCTTAGAGGGGACCTTGATGCCTCTAGAAGGGTCTGGGGCATTTTAGAATGGTCCTGTGGAGCTCTAGTAGGGTCTGGTGGCTTTTAGAAGGGTCCTGGGAGGCTCTAGATGGGTCTGGGGGCTTTTAGAAGGGTCCTGGGGGCCTCTAGAAGGGTCTGGGGGCTTTTAGAAGGATCCGGGGATGCTCTAGAAGGATCTGGGGGGTTTTCCAACGGTCCTGGGGGGCTCTAGAAGGGTCTGGGTGTTTTTAGAATGGTCCTGGGGGGCTCTAGAATGTTCTGGGGGCTTTCAGAAGGGTCCTGGGGGGCTCTAGAAGGTTCTGGGGTCTTTTAGAAGGGTCCAGGGAGGCTCTAGAAGGGTCTTGTGGCTTTTAGAATGGTCCTGGGGTGCTCTAGAAGGGTCTGGGGGCTTTTAGAAGGGTCCTGGGGGGCTCTAGAAGGGTCTGGGGACCTTTAGAGGGGCCCTTGGGGCCTCTAGAAGGGTCTGGTGGCTTTTAGAAGGTTCCTGGGAGGCTCTAGAAGGGTCTACGGGCTTTTAGAAGTGTCCTGGGGGCCTCTAGAAGTGTCTAGGGGCTTTTAGAAGGGTCCTGGGTGGCTCTAGAAGGGTCAGGGGCCTTTTAGAATGGTCCTGGTTGGCTCTAGAAGTGTCTGGTGTCTTTTAGAATGGCACTGGGGGGCTCTAGAAGGGTCAGGGTGCTTTTCGAAGGGTCCTGGGAGGCTCTAGAAGGGTCTAGGGGCTTTTAGAATGGTCCTGGGGGGCTCTAGAAATATCTGGGTTCTTTTAGAATGGTCCTGGGGAGCTCTAGAAGGGTCTGGGGGCATTTGGAACTGTTCTGGCGGCTTCTAGAAGGGTCTGGGGGCTTTTAGAAGGGTCCTGGGGGCCTCTAGAAGGGTCTGGTGGCTTTTAGAAGGGTCCTGGGGGGCTCTAGAAGGGTCATGGTTCTTTGAGAAGGGTCCTGGGGGGCTCTAGACGGGTCTCGGTTCTTTTAGAAGGGTCCTGGGGGTCTCTAGAAGGGTCTGGGGGCATTTGGAACGGTCCTGGGGGCGTCTAGAAATGTCTGGGTGCTTTTAGAAGGGTCCTGGGGGGCTCTAGAATGGTCTGGGGGCTTTTAGAAGGGTCCTGGGAGAATCTAGAAGGGTCTGGGGGCTTTTAAAAGGGTCCTGGGGGTCTCTAGAAGGGCCTGGGGGCTTTCAGAAGGGTCCTGGAGGGCTCTAGAATGGTCTGGGGGCTTTTAAAAGGGTCCTGGGGGTCTCTAGAAGGGTCTGGGGGCTTTCAGAAGGGTACTGGGGGCCTCTAGAAGGGTCTGGGTGCTTTTAGAAGGGTCCTAGGGGCTCTAGAAGGGTCTGGGGGCTTTTAGAAGGGTCCTGGGGGCCTCTAGAAGGGTCTGGAGGCTTTTAGAAGGGTCCTGGGTGGCTCTAGATGGGTCTGGGGGCTTTTAGAAGGGTTCTGGGGGGCTCTAGAAGGGTGTGGGGGCTTTTAGAAGGGTCCTGGGTGGCTCTAGAAGGTTCTGGGGGCTTTTAGAAGGGTCCTAGTGGCCTCTAGAAGGGTCTGGGTGCTTTTAGAAGGGTCCTGGTGGCCTCTAGAAGGGTCTGGGTACCCTTAGAGGGGCCCTTGGGGCCTCTAGAAGGGTCTGGGGCATTTTAGAATGGTCCTGTGGAGCTCTAGAAGGGTCTGGTGGCTATTACAGGGGTCCTGGGAGGCTCTAGAAGGGTCTGGGGGCTTTTAGAAGGGTCCTGGGGTCCTCTAGAAGGGTCTGGGATCTTTTAGAAGGATCCGGGGAGGCTCTAGAAGGATCTGGGGGTTTTTCCAACGGTCCTGGGGGGCTCTAGAAGGGTCTGGGTGTTTTTAGAATGGTCCTGGGGGGCTCTAGAATGTTCTGGGGGCTTTCAGAAGGGTCCTGGGGGCCTCTAGAAGGTTCTGGGGTCTTTTAGAAGGGTCCAGGGAGGCTCTAGAAGGGTCTTGTGGCTTTTAGAATGGTCCTGGGGTGCTCTAGAAGGGTCTGGGGGCTTTTAGAAGGGTCCTGGGGGGCTCTAGAAGGGTCTGGGGACCTTTACAGGGGCCCTTGGGGCCTCTAGAAGGGTCTGGTGGCTTTTAGAAGGTTCCTGGGAGGCTCTAGAAGGGTCTACGGGCTTTTAGAAGTGTCCTGGGGGCCTCTAGATATGTCTAGGGGCTTTTAGAAGGGTCCTGGTTGGCTCTAGAAGTGTCTGGTGTCTTTTAGAATGGCACTGGGGGGCTCTAGAAGGGTCAGGGTGCTTTTCGAAGGGTCCTGGGAGGCTCTAGAAGGGTCTAGGGGCTTTTAGAATGGTCCTGGGGGGCTCTAGAAATATCTGGGTGCTTTTAGAAGGTTCCTGGGGGGCTCTAGAATGGTCTGGGGGCTTTTAAAAGGGTCCTGGGAGAATCTAGAAGGGTCTGGGGGCTTTTAAAAGGGTCCTGGGGGGCTCTAGAAGGGCCTGGGGGCTTTCAGAAGGGTCCTGGAGGGCTCTAGAATGGTCTGGGGGCTTTTAAAAGGGTCCTGGGGGTCTCTAGAAGGGTCTGGGGGCTTTCAGAAGGGTCCTGAGGGGCTCTAGAAGGGTCTGGGGGCTTTTAGAAGGGTCCTGGTGGGCTCTAGAAGGGTCTGGGGGCCTTAAGAGGGGCCCTGGGGGCCTCTAGAATGTTCTGTGGGCTTTTAGAATGGTCCTGGGGAGGT
>JAUNZM010002075.1:45000-48447 GCA_033459285.1 Clamator glandarius | reverse complement strand
GCTGCAATGGGCTGCAATGGGGGGCTGCAATGGGGGGGCTGTAATGGGGGGCTGTAATGGAGGGGGGGCTGTAATGGGGGGGCTGTAATGGGGGGGCTGTAATGGGGGGGCTGCAATGGGGGGGGGGGCTGTAATGGGGGGGCTGTAATGGGAGGGGGGGGCTGCAATGGGAGGGGGGGGTCCGGTGCAGGTATGGGGGTGCAAAGGAGGGGGGGGTCTGCAGAGAGGGGGTGTCCCGGCAGGTACGGGGGGGTCCTGAGGCGGAGGGTGCGCTGGGGGGGGGGGGGGCGGTCCCAGACAGGTATGGGGGGGCTGCACCTGTTGGGGGGTTCAGCCACATCTGGGGGGGTTATTCATGTTGGGAGGGGGACCCGGCGGGGGGGAGGTTCACCTCGGGGGGGGGGGGGGGTGTCAGGCCTAGGCGGGGGGGGCACCCAAGGGCCCCCCAGGAGGGGACAGGGCTCCCTGGCCCCCCCTCAGCCCCCCAGAGTGGGGGGAATGCCGGGGGGGGGGGGAGCAGGATTGGGACCCCCCCCCCTCCCCATCCCGGTGCGGGGGGGGGGGGGCGGGGTGGCAGATGGGGAGGCCCCCCCCCCCCCTCCACCTGCCCTAATTAGTTAATTGGGGTGGAGGTGGGACCGGCTGCTGGGGGGGGAGGAGGTGCCATATGGTGTGTGAGCCCCCCCCGGGCTGGGGGACCCCAACCTCTCTGACCCCCATGGTGGGGGGGACACAGAGGGGGACATGGGGGGGGCACGGGGGGGGGTACGGGGAGGACACTGAGAATTGCGGGGATGGGGACATTGGGGACATGGGGAGCCGGGGGGGGGGGACAGGGAGGGGGCCTGGGGACAGATGGGGACAAAGATGGGGAGGGGGACGGGGACAGGGGGGGGGGACAGGGGTGGGATCCAAGGGGACAGGGAGGGGGACAGGGAGGGGGAGAGGGAGGGGGACAGGGATGAGATCCAAGGGGACAGGGATGGGGACAGGGAGGGGGACAGGGATGGGATCCAAGGGGACAGGGATGGGGACAGGGAGGGGGACAGGGATGGGATCCAAGGGGACAGGGATGGGGACAGGGAGGGGGACAGGGATGAGATCCAAGGGGACAGGGAGGGGGACAGGGATGGGATCCAAGGGGACAGGGATGGGGACAAGGAGGGGGGACAGGGATGGGGACAGGGATGAGGACAGCAATAGGATCCAAGGGGACAGGGATGGGGGACAGGGAGGGGATCCAAGGGGACAGAGATAGGGGACAGGGATGGGGACAGGGATGGGATCCAAGGGGACAGGGAGGGGGACAGGGATGGGATCCAAGGGAACAGGGATGGGGGACAGGGATGGGATCCAAGGGGACAGGGATGGGGGACAGGGATGGGGACAGGGATGGGATCCAAGGGGACAGGGATGGGGGACAGGGATGGGGACAGGGATGGGATCCAAGGGGACAGGGATGGGGGACAGGGATGGGGACGGGGGACAGGGAGCAGGTGTGGGGGTGCCACCCGCTGTCCTCCCCGTCGCAGGCTGCCACCGTGGCCCCGTCCCTGTCCCCTGTCCCCACTCGATGGCGGCTCGGTGGTGGCCGGCCCTGCTGGTCGCCTGCCTGGCCCTGCGGCTGGGAGCAGGTGAGCGTGGGCTGGGGACACCGGGGACACCGGGGACACCGGGGACATCGGGCTGGGAGGGACCCGGAGGCCCATGGGTTGGTGCATTGGGCCTCGGGGACCTTGGAGATGGAGCCCTCGGGGTTGGGGACACAAGGGTGGGGTCACCAGGGGATGGGGACCTGGAGATGGGGACCCTGGGGATGACAATCATGAAAGGTGGGGACCCAAGGATGGGGTGACCAGGGGATGGGGTCACCAGGGGATGGGGTCACCAGGGAGTGGGGACCTGGAGATGGGGACCCTGGGGATGACAATCATGAGAGGTGGGGACCCAAGGATGGGGTCACCAGGGGATGGGGTCACCAGGGAGTGGGGCCCACAGAGATGGAGACCCTGGAGATGGGGATCTTGGAGTTGGGGACCCTGGGGGTGACAATCATGAGAGATGGGGACCTTGGGGATGGGGACCTCGGGGATAGGGACCCAAGGGATGGGGACCTTGGGATGGGGACCCTGAGGGTGACAACCATGAGAGAGGGAGACCCAAGGATGGGGGCCCAGGGGGCTGGGGTCACCAGGGGATGGAGACCCTGGAGATGGCAACCGTGAGAGGTGGGGACCCAAGGGATGGGGACCCTTGGGGTGACAACCCTGAGAGATGGAGACTCGGGGGACAGAGCCACCACAGAATGGGAACCCTAGAGATGGGGACATGGGGACCTTAAGGATGGAGGCGTTTGGATGGGGTCATGGGATGTGGAGACCCCAAGGTGTGGGGACCTTTGGATGAGGTCATGGGACCTGGAGACCCCAAGGTGTGGGGACCCTAGAAATGGGGACATGGGGGCTTTAAGGCATGGAGTCCTTTGGGATGGGGTCACGGGACCTGGAGACCCCAAGGGGTGGAGACTTTTGGATGGGGTCATGGGACGTGGAGACCCCAAGGCGTGGGGACCTTTGGATGGGGTCATGGGACGTGGAGACCCCAAGGCGTGGGGACCTTTGGATGGGGTCATGGGACGTGGAGACCCCAAGGTGTGGGGACTCTAGAAATGGGGACATGGGGGCTTTAAGGCATGGAGACCTTTGTGATGGGGTCACGGGACATGGAGACCCCAAGGCGTGGGGACCTTGGGATGGGGTCATGGGATGTAGAGACCCCAAGGCATGGGGACCTTTGGATGGGGTCATGGGATGTGGAGACCCCAAGGCGTGGGGACCTTTGGATGGGGTCATGGGATGTGGAGACCCCAAGGCGTGGGGACCTTGGGATGGGGTCATGGGATGTGGAGACCCCAAGGCGTGGGGACCTTGGGATGGGGTCATGGGACATGGAGACCCCAAGGCGTGGGGACCTTTGGATGGGTCATGGGATGTGGAGACCCCAAGGTGTGGGGACCCTAGAAATGGGGACATGGGGGCTTTAAGGCATGGAGACCTGGGGATGGGGACACGGGACCTGGAGACCCCAAGGCGTGGAGACCTTTGGGATGGGGTCACGGGACCTGGAGACCCCAAGGCGTGGAGACCTTTGGATGGGGTCATGGGATGTGGAGACCCCAAGGTGTGGGGACCTTTGGGATGGGGTCACGGGACGTGGAGACCCCAAGGCGTGGGGACCCTAGAAATGGGGACATGGGGGCTTTAAGGCATGGAGACCTGGGGATGGGGACACGGGACCTGGAGATCCCAAGGGGTGGAGACCTTTGGATGGGGTCATGGGTCCTGGAGACCCCAAGGCGTGGAGACCTTTGGATGGGGTCATGGGATGTGGAGACCCCAAGGTGTTTGGACCCTAGAAATGGGGACATGGGGGCTTTAAGGCATGGAG
>JAUNZM010002075.1:0-40000 GCA_033459285.1 Clamator glandarius | reverse complement strand
TGGACACTAGGACAGGAATGGGGATGGACACCAGGAGAGGGATGGACACCAGGATAGGGATGGGGATGGACACTAGGACAGGAATGGGGATGGACACCAGGAGAGGGATGGGGATGGACACCAGGACAGGGATGGACACCAGGAGAGGGATGGACACCAGGACAGGGATGGACACTAGGACAGGGATGGGGATGGACACCAGGAGAGGGATGGACACCATGACCGGGATGGGGATGGACATGAGGATTGGGATGGGGATGGACACCAGGAGAGGGATGGACATCAGGACAGGGATGGGGATGGACACCAGGATTGGGATGGGGATGGACACCAGGATGGGGATGGGCACTAGGACAGGGATGGACACCAGGACAGGGATGGACACCAGGATAGGATGGGGATGGACACCAGGAGAGGGATGGACATCAGGATAGGGATGGGGATGGACACCAGGATTGGGATGGACACCAGGACAGGGATGGGGATGGACACCAGGATAGGGATGGACACCAGGACAGGGATGGACACCAGGATAGGGATGGACACCAGGATAGGGATGGACACCAGGACAGGGATGGACACCAGGATGGGGATGGGGATGGATGCCAGGAGAGGGATGGACATCAGGACAGGGCTGGGGATGGACACCAGGAGAGCGATGGACACCATGACCGGGATGGGGATGGACACGAGGATTGGGATGGGGATGGACAGCAGGACAGGGGGGTTGTGAGTGTGAATTGGGGATGGGGACAGGAATGGGGACACCTAAGAGGGATGATAGCACCAGGATGGGATGGGGGCACCCATGGAGGGTCTGGTGACCCCCATGGAGGACACGGGGTGACCAGGAGGCATGGGATCACCAGGAGAGATGAGGACACCCAGGAAGGGTCTGGGGACACCCATTGAGGACATGGTGTCACCAGGAGAGATGGGGACACCAGTGGAGGGTCTTGGGGCACCTATGGAGGACATGGAATCACCCATGGTGGACATGGGGCCTCAGGAGAGACTGGGGTCCCCAAGAGGGTCTGAGGTCACCAGGAGGGTTTGGGGTCACTAGGAGGGACAGGGTCCCTAGGAGGATCTGGGGTCACCAGGAAAGTCTGGGGACACTCTTGGAGGACATGGGGTGACCAGGAGGAGTGGGGTCACCAGGAGAGTTGGAGGATATGGAATGACTCATGGAAGACATGGGGTCCCCAGGAGGGTTTGGGGTCACCAGGTGGGACGGGGTCACCAGGTGGGACAGGGTCACCAAGAGGGACAGGGTCCCAAGGAGGGTCTGGGGTCCCCAGGAGGGTTTGGGGTCACCAGGAGGGTCTGGGGTCACCAGGAAAGTCTGGGGACACCCATGAAGCACCTGGGGTGACCAGGAGGGTCTGGGGTCACCAGGAGGGTCTGGGGTCACCAGGAAAGTCTGGGGACACCCATGGAGGACCTGGGGTGACCAGGAGGGTTTGGGGTCACCAGGAGGGTCTGGGGTCACCAGGAAAGTCTGGGGACACCCATGGAGGACTGGGGTGACCAGGAGGGGTGGGGTCACCAGGAGAGTTGGAGGACATGGAATAACCCATGGAGGACATGGGGTCCCCAGGAGGGTCTGGGGTCCCCAGGAGGGTTTGGGGTCACCAGGAGGGTTTGGGGTCACCAGGAAAGTCTGGGGACACCCATGGAGGACCTGGGGTGACCAGGAGGGATGGGGTCACCAGGAGATTTGGAGGACATGGAATGAGGCACGGAGGACGCGGGGTCCTCAGGAGGGTTTGGGGTGACCAGGAGGGTTTGGGGTGACCAGGAGGGTTTGGGGTCACCAGGAAAGTCTGGGGACACCCTTGGTGGACATGGGGTGACCAGGAGGGATGGGGTCACCAGGAGAGTTGGAGGACATGGAATGACTCATGGAGGACATGGGGTCCCCAGGAGGGTTTGGGGTCACCAGGTGGGACAGGGTCCCAAGGAGAGTCTGGGGTCCCCAGGAGGGTTTGGGGTCATCAGGAGGGTCTGAGGTCACCAGGAAAGTCTGGGGACACCCATGGAGGACTGGGGTGACCAGGAGGGACAGGGTCACCAAGAGGGACAGGGTCACCAGGAGGGTCTGGGGTCACCAGGAGAGTTGGAGGACATGGAATGAGGCACGGAGGATGCGGGGTCCTCAGGAGGGTTTGGGGTGACCAGGAGGGTTTGGGGTCACCAGGAGGGTCTGAGGTCACCAGGAAAGTCTGGGGACACCCATGGAGGACCTGGGGTGACCAGGAGGGATGGGGTCACCAGGAGATTTGGAGGACATGGAATGAGGCACGGAGGACGCGGGGTCCTCAGGTGGGTTTGGGGTCACCAGGAGGGTTTGGGGTCACCAGGAGGGTCTGGGGTCACCAGGAAAGTCTGGGGACACCCTTGGTGGACATGGGGTGACCAGGAGGGATGGGGTCACCAGGAGAGTTGGAGGACATGGAATGACTCATGGAGGACATGGGGTCCCCAGGAGGGTTTGGGGTCACCAGGTGGGACAGGGTCACCAAGAGGGACAGGGTCACCAAGAGGGTCTGGGGTCCCCAGGAGGGTCTGGGGTCACCAGGAAAGTCTGGGGACACCCATGGAGGACTGGGGTGACCAGGAGGGACAGGGTCACCAAGAGGGACAGGGTCACCAGGAGGGTCTGGGGTCACCAGGAGAGTTGGAGGACATGGAATGAGGCACGGAGGACGCGGGGTCCTCAGGAGGGTTTGGGGTGACCAGGAGGGTTTGGGGTGACCAGGAGGGTTTGGGGTCCCCAGGAGGGTCTGAGGTCACCAGGAAAGTCTGGGGACACCCATGGAGGACCTGGGGTGACCAGGAGGGATGGGGTCACCAGGAGAGTTGGAGGACATGGAATGAGGCATGGAGGATGCGGGGTCCTCAGGAGGGTTTGGGGTCACCAGGAGGGTTTGGGGTCCCCAGGAGGGTCTGAGGTCACCAGGAAAGTCTGGGGACACCCATGGAGGATCTGGGGTGACCAGGAGGGATGGGGTCACCAGGAGATTTGGAGGACATGGAATGAGGCACGGAGGACGCGGGGTCCTCAGGTGGGTTTGGGGTCACCAGGAGGGTTTGGGGTGACCAGGAGGGTCTGGGGTCACCAGGAAAGTCTGGGGACACCCTTGGTGGACATGGGGTGACCAGGAGGGATGGGGTCACCAGGAGAGTTGGAGGACATGGAATGACTCATGGAGGACATGGGGTCCCCAGGAGGGTTTGGGGTCACCAGGTGGGACAGGGTCCCAAGGAGAGTCTGGGGTCCCCAGGAGGGTTTGGGGTCATCAGGAGGGTCTGAGGTCACCAGGAAAGTCTGGGGACACCCATGGAGGACCTGGGGTGACCAGGAGGGATGGGGTCACCAGGAGATTTGGAGGACATGGAATGAGGCACGGAGGACGCGGGGTCCTCAGGTGGGTTTGGGGTCACCAGGAGGGTTTGGGGTCACCAGGAGGGTCTGGGGTCACCAGGAAAGTCTGGGGACACCCTTGGTGGACATGGGGTGACCAGGAGGGATGGGGTCACCAGGAGAGTTGGAGGACATGGAATGACTCATGGAGGACATGGGGTCCCCAGGAGGGTTTGGGGTCACCAGGTGGGACAGGGTCACCAAGAGGGACAGGGTCACCAAGAGGGTCTGGGGTCCCCAGGAGGGTCTGGGGTCACCAGGAAAGTCTGGGGACACCCATGGAGGACTGGGGTGACCAGGAGGGACAGGGTCACCAAGAGGGACAGGGTCACCAGGAGGGTCTGGGGTCACCAGGAGAGTTGGAGGACATGGAATGAGGCACGGAGGACGCGGGGTCCTCAGGAGGGTTTGGGGTGACCAGGAGGGTTTGGGGTGACCAGGAGGGTTTGGGGTCCCCAGGAGGGTCTGAGGTCACCAGGAAAGTCTGGGGACACCCATGGAGGACCTGGGGTGACCAGGAGGGATGGGGTCACCAGGAGAGTTGGAGGACATGGAATGAGGCATGGAGGATGCGGGGTCCTCAGGAGGGTTTGGGGTCACCAGGAGGGTTTGGGGTCCCCAGGAGGGTCTGAGGTCACCAGGAAAGTCTGGGGACACCCATGGAGGATCTGGGGTGACCAGGAGGGATGGGGTCACCAGGAGATTTGGAGGACATGGAATGAGGCACGGAGGACGCGGGGTCCTCAGGTGGGTTTGGGGTCACCAGGAGGGTTTGGGGTCACCAGGAGGGTCTGGGGTCACCAGGAAATTCTGGGGACACCCATGGAGGACTGGGGTGACCAGGAGGGATGGGGTCACCAGGAGAGTTGGAGGACATGGAATAACCCATGGAGGACATGGGGTCCCCAGGAGGGTTTGGGGTCACCAGGTGGGACAGGGTCACCAAGAGGGACAGGGTCACCAAGAGGGTCTGGGGTCCCCAGGAGGGTCTGAGGTCACCAGGAAAGTCTGGGGACACCCATGGAGGACTGGGGTGACCAGGAGGGACAGGGTCACCAAGAGGGACAGGGTCACCAGGAGGGTCTGGGGTCACCAGGAGAGTTGGAGGACATGGAATGAGGCACGGAGGACGCGGGGTCCTCAGGAGGGTTTGGGGTCACCAGGAAGGTTTGGGGTGACCCGGCGGGTTTGGGGTCCCCGGGGGGGGCCCTGTGGGTGGTGACGCCGGTGTCCCAGCTGGCGGCCGTGCACTCGGTGGTGTTCAGCACGCGGGCGGAGGACGCGGACGGGGACACCTTGATGTACGTCATCGACACGGCCTCGGTGAGCCCGGGTCCCCTGGGATGGCATCTTGGGGACCTTCTTGGACGGGGGGGGGGGGGGGGTCGGGGACAACTGACCGACACCCCCTTTGTCCCCAGCCCGACGCCCGATTCTTCCGCATCGACCTCCCCAACAGCGGGAAGGTGGTTCTGGCCCGAGCGCTGGACTTCGAGAGCCGCCAGCACCTGGAGGTCGTGGTCACGGCCGTGGTGAGACCCTGGGGGGTGGCCCCTGTCCCCAAACTGTCCCCACCCCGTGTCCCTCTGTCCATCCCTCTGTCACCTCCGCCCCGTGTCCCTCTGTCCATCCCTGTGTCACCTCCGCCCCGTGTCCCTCTGTCCATCCCTCTGTCACCTCCACCCCGTGTCCCTCTGTCCATCCCTCTGTCACCTCCACCCCGTGTCCCTCTGTCCATCCCTCTGTCACCTCCACCCCGTGTCCCTCTGTCCATCCCTCTGTCACCTCCACCCCGTGTCCCTCTGTCCATCCCTCTGTCACCTCCACCCCGTGTCCCTCTGTCCATCCCTGTGTCACCTCCACCCCGTGTCCCTCTGTCCATCCCTCTGTCACCTCCACCCCATGTCCCTCTGTCCATCCCCGTGTCACCTCCACCCTGTGTCCCTCTGTCCATCCCTCTGTCACCTCCACCCCGTGTCCCTCTGTCCATCCCTCTGTCACCTCCGCCCCGTGTCCCTCTGTCCATCCCTCTGTCACCTCCGCCCCGTGTCCCTCTGTCCATCCCTGTGTCACCTCCGCCCCGTGTCCCTCTGTCCATCCCTCTGTCACCTCCACCCCGTGTCCCTCTGTCCATCCCTGTGTCACCTCCGCCCCGTGTCCCTCTGTCCATCCCTCTGTCACCTCCGCCCCGTGTCCCTCTGTCCATCCCTCTGTCACCTCCACCCCGTGTCCCTCTGTCCATCCCTCTGTCACCTCCGCCCCGTGTCCCTCTGCCCATCCCTGTGTCACCTCCACCCCGTGTCCCTCTGTCCATCCCTCTGTCACCTCCACCCCGTGTCCCTCTGTCCATCCCTCTGTCACCTCCACCCCGTGTCCCTCTGTCCATCCCTGTGTCACCTCCACCCCGTGTCCCTCTGTCCATCCCTCTGTCACCTCCACCCCGTGTCCCTCTGTCCATCCCCGTGTCACCTCCACCCTGTGTCCCTCTGTCCATCCCTCTGTCACCTCCACCCCGTGTCCCTCTGTCCATCCCTCTGTCACCTCCGCCCCGTGTCCCTCTGTCCATCCCTCTGTCACCTCCGCCCCGTGTCCCTCTGCCCATCCCTGTGTCACCTCCACCCCGTGTCCCTCTGTCCATCCCTCTGTCACCTCCGCCCCGTGTCCCTCTGTCCATCCCTGTGTCACCTCCACCCCGTGTCCCTCTGTCCATCCCTGTGTCACCTCCACCCCGTGTCCCTCTGTCCATCCCTCTGTCACCTCCACCCCGTGTCCCTCTGTCCATCCCTGTGTCACCTCCACCCCGTGTCCCTCTGTCCATCCCTGTGTCACCTCCACCCCGTGTCCCTCTGTCCATCCCTCTGTCACCTCCGCCCCGTGTCCCTCTGTCCATCCCTCTGTCACCTTCACTCCGTGTCCCTCTGTCCATCCCTGTGTCCGTGTGTCCGTCCCTCTGTCCGTCCCTGTGTCCATGTGTCCATCCCTCTGTCCATCCCTGTGTCCGTGTGTCCGTCCCTGTGTCCCCGTGTCCCCCCCACCTGCGGGAGGTCAGCTCCCTGGGGTGGCTCAGCGCCTCGGTGCCCGTGGGTGTCTGTCCGTGTGTCCGTGCCGTCTGTCTGTCCATCCATGTGCCTCGGTGTCCGTGCGTCCGTCCACGTGTCCATCCCTGGAGTGTTGAACCCCAAGGAGCGGATCAGCACCTCAGCCAGTGTCCGTCTGTCCTGGTCCGTGTGTCTGTCTGTATCTGTGTCCATGTCCGTGTGTCCAGGTGTCCATGTCCGTGTGTTTGTGTGTCCGTGTGTCTGTCCGTGTCAGTGTGGCCATGTCCATGTGTCCAGTGTGTCCATGTCCGTGTGTCCATGTCCGTGTGTCTGTCCCTGTCCCCCCCCCAGGA
Organism: Clamator glandarius; assembly: GCA_033459285.1. NCBI lineage: Eukaryota > Metazoa > Chordata > Aves > Cuculiformes > Cuculidae > Clamator > Clamator glandarius. The sequence goes on along the minus strand of JAUNZM010002075.1, from coordinate 33,182 downwards.
GATGGACACCCAGGAGCGGTTCAGCGCCTCGGCCCGTGTCCGTGTGTCCGTGTGTCCATGTCCGTGTGTCTGTCCCTGTCCCCCCCCCAGGAGATGGACACCCAGGAGCGGTTCAGCGCCTCGACCCGTGTCCGTGTGTCCGTGTGTCCATGTCCGTGTGTCTGTCCCTGTCCGTGTGTCCATGTCCGTGTGTCTGTCCGTGTCCGTGTGTCCGTGTGTCCATGTCCGTGTGTCTGTCCCTGTCCCCCCCCAGGAGATGGACACCCAGGAGCGGTTCAGCGCCTCGGGCCGGTGTCCGTGTGTCCGTGTGTCCATGTCCGTGTGTCTGTCCCTGTCCCCCCCCAGGAGATGGACACCCAGGAGCGGTTCAGCGCCTCGGCCCGTGTCCGTGTGTCCGTGTGTCTGTCCCTGTCCCCCCCCCAGGAGATGGACACCCAGGAGCGGTTCAGCGCCTCGGCCCGTGTCCGTGTGTCCATGTCCGTGTGTCTGTCCCTGTCCCCCCCCCCAGGAGATGGACACCCAGGAGCGGTTCAGCGCCTCGGCCCGTGTCCGTGTGTCCATGTCCGTGTGTCTGTCCCTGTCCCCCCCCAGGAGATGGACACCCAGGAGCGGTTCAGCGCCTCGGCCCGTGTCTGTGTGTCCGTGTGTCCATGTCCGTGTGTCTGTCCCTGTCCCCCCCCCAGGAGATGGACACCCAGGAGCGGTTCAGCGCCTCGGCCCGTGTCCGGGTGAACGTGCTGGACGGGGATGACCAGGCCCCCCGGTTCCTTCCCTGCACCCCCAGGGCCCATCGAGGCCTCACCGTGTGCACCAGCCCCGTCTACACGGCCAACGTCACCGAGGGGGAACTCGAGGTACGGGGCACGCGGGGGGACACGGGGGGGATAGGGGGGGACACACAGAGGGGAGACACGTGGGGCAGGGGGGGGAGGACATTGAGTGGGACACAGGGGGGATACGGGGGCGTGGGGGGGATTAGGGGGGACATGGGGGGACACAGGGGGACATGGGAGGACACAGGGGACACAGGGGGACATGGGGGACACAGTGGGGGACATGGGGGGACACAAGGGACACAATGGGGGACATGGGGGACACAGTGGGGGACACTGGGGAACATGGAGGGGAAATGGGGGGACACAGTGGGGGACACAGGGGGACATAGGAGGACATGAGGGACACAGGGGGACATGGGGGACACAGGGGGACATGAGGGACATGAGGGACACAGGGGGACATGGGGGACACAGGGGGACATGGGGGACATGAAGGGGGACACTGGGGGACATGGAGGGGAAATGGGGGGACACAGTGGGGGACATGGGAGGACATGGGGGACACAGGAGGACATGGGGGACACAGTGGGGGACACTGGGGGACATGGGGGACATGGGGGACACAGGAGGACATGGGGGACACAGTGGGGGACACAGGGGGACATGGGGGACACAGTGGGGGACATGGGGGGACACAGGGGGACATGGGAGGACATGGGGGACACAGGGGGACATGGGGGACACAGTGGGGGACACTGGGGGACATGGGGGACATGAAGGGGTACACTGGGGGACATGGAGGGGAAATGGGGGGACACAGTGGGGGACACAGGGGGACATGGGAGGACACGGGGGACACAGGGGGACATGGGGGACACAGTGGGGGACACTGGGGGACATGGGGGACATGAAGGGGTACACTGGGGGACATGGAGGGGAAATGGGGGGACACAGTGGGGGACACGGGGACATGGGAGGACACGGGGGACACAGGGGGACATGGGGGACACAGTGGGGGACACTGGGGGACATGGGGGACATGAAGGGGTACACTGGGGGACATGGAGGGGAAATGGGGGGACACAGTGGGGGACACGGGGACATGGGAGGACACGGGGGACATGGGGGACACAGGGGGACATGGGGGACACAGTGGGGGACACTGGGGGACATGGGGGACATGAAGGGGTACACTGGGGGACATGGAGGGGAAATGGGAGGCACAGTGGGGGACACAGGGGGACATAGGAGGACACGGGGGACACAGGGGGACATGGGGGACACAGTGGGGGACATTGGGGACACTGGGGGACATGGAGGGGAAATGGGGGGACACAGTGGGGGACACAGGGGGACATGGGAGGACACGGGGGACATGGGGGACACAGTGGGGGACATGGGGGACACTGGGGGACATGGAGGGGAAATGGGGGGACACAGTGGGGGACACAGGGGGACATGGGGGACACAGGGGGACATGGGGGACACAGTGGGGGACATGGGGGACACTGGGGGACATGGAGGGGAAATGGGGGGACACAGTGGGGGACACAGGGGGACATGGGGGACACAGTGGGGGACACAAGGGAACATGGGGGACATGAAAAGAGACACTGGGGGACATGGGGGGACACAGGGGGACATGGGGGACATGAAGGGGTACACTGGGGGACATGGAGGGGAAATGGGGGGACACAGTGGGGGACACGGGGACATGGGAGGACACGGGGGACATGGGGGACACAGGGGGACATGGGGGACACAGTGGGGGACACTGGGGGACATGGGGGACATGAAGGGGTACACTGGGGGACATGGAGGGGAAATGGGAGGCACAGTGGGGGACACAGGGGGACATAGGAGGACACGGGGGACACAGGGGGACATGGGGGACACAGTGGGGGACATTGGGGACACTGGGGGACATGGAGGGGAAATGGGGGGACACAGTGGGGGACACAGGGGGACATGGGAGGACACGGGGGACATGGGGGACACAGTGGGGGACATGGGGGACACTGGGGGACATGGAGGGGAAATGGGGGGACACAGTGGGGGACACAGGGGGACATGGGGGACACAGGGGGACATGGGGGACACAGTGGGGGACATGGGGGACACTGGGGGACATGGAGGGGAAATGGGGGGACACAGTGGGGGACACAGGGGGACATGGGGGACACAGTGGGGGACACAAGGGAACATGGGGGACATGAAAAGAGACACTGGGGGACATGGGGGGACACAGGGGGACATGGGAGGACATGGGGGACACAGTGGGGGACACTGGGGGACATGAAGGGGGTCACTGGGGGACACGGGAGGACATGGGGGACACAGTGGGGGACATGGGGGACACAGTGGGGGACATGGGGGACACAGGGGGATATGGGGGACACAGTGGGGGACATGGGGGGACACAGGGGGACATGGGAGGACATGGGGGGACACAGTGTGGGACATGGGGGGGACACGGGGGGACATGAAGGGGGACACGAGGGTGATATGGAAGGATAGAGGGGGGACACGGGGGGGACACACAGGGGGAGGTGCAGGGGGGACATGGAGGGGGACACGGGGGATATGGGGGGACATGGGGGGACACGGGGGGACATGGAGGGGGACATGGGGGAGACATGGATGGGGACACGGGGGATATGGGGGGCATGGGGGGACGCGGGGGAGACATGGAGGGGGATATCGGGGAACAGAGGGGGTGCATAGGGGGACATGGGGGGACATGAGGGTGATATGGAGGGATAGAGGGGGGACACAGGGGGGACATAGGGGGATACGGGGGGACATGGGGGGATGTGGAAGGACACGGGGGACATGGGGGTGATATAGGGGGACATGGGGGGACACGGGGGGGACATAGGGGGATACGGGGGGACATGGGGGGATATGGAAGGACACGGGGGACATGGGGGTGATATAGGGGGACATGGGGGGACACGGGGGGGACATAGGGGGATACGGGGGGACATGGGGGGATGTGGAAGGACACGGGGGACATGGGGGTGATATAGGGGGACATGGGGGGACACGGGGACACTTGGGGGACACGGGGGGACATGGGGGTGATATAGGGGGACATGGGGGGGACACAGGGGGACATGGAGGGACACAGGGGGGACACGGAGGTGATATAGGGGGACATGGGGGTGATATGGGAGGATAGAGGGGGTCATGGGGGGACAAGGGGGGACATGGGGGCACAAGGGGGACATGAGGGGACACAGGGGGACATCGGACAGTCATGGGGGGGACACGGGGGGATATGGGGGGACATGGGGGGATATGGGAGGATAGAGGGGGGCCACGGGGGTGATACAGGGGGAGATGGGGGGACATGGGGGTGATATGGGGGGACATGGGGGGACACAGGGGGATACGGGGGGACATGGGGGGACACGGGGGGGACACAGAGGTGATAGAGGGGGACATGGGGGTGATATGGGAGGATAGAGGGGGGACAAGGGGGGGATAAGTGGGGACATGGGGGGACATGATGGGGACATGGGGTGATATAGGGGGACACGAGGGGACATCGGACGGTCATGGGGGGGATATGGGGGTGATATAGGGGGACACGGGGGGGACACGGGGGGGACACGGAGGTGATATAGGGGGACATGGGGGGACACAGGGGGATACGGGGGGACATGGGGGGACACGGGGGGGACACAGAGGTGATAGAGGGGGACATGGGGGTGATATGGGAGGATAGAGGGGGGACAAGGGGGGGATAAGTGGGGACATGGGGGGACATGATGGGGACATGGGGTGATATAGGGGGACACGAGGGGACATCGGACGGTCATGGGGGGGATATGGGGGTGATATAGGGGGACACGGGGGGGACACGGGGGGGACACGGAGGTGATATAGGGGGACATGGGGGGACATGGAGGGAAATGAGGGGACACGGGGGGACATTGGACAGTCGTGGGGGGGGACACGAGGGGACACGGGGGGACATGGGGGGGGACACGGGGGTCTGAGGTGACGTGTCCCACCCAGGGGGGGCCCCTGCGCTTCAGCCCCGGCTCCATCTACGCTGAGGACGGGGACAGGGGCCTGAGGGCCCCCATCACCTACTCCCTGCTGGCAGGTACGGACACACGGACACGGGGACAGGGACACACGGACACGGGGACAGGGACACACGGACACGGGGACAGGGACAGATGGACACAGGGGTCAGGGACACACGGACACGGGGACAGGGACAGACGGACACGGGGACAGGGACACACGGACACGGGGACAGGGACACATGGACACGGGAACAGGGACAGACGGACACGGGGACAGGGACACATGGACACGGGAACAGGGACACACGGACATGGGGACAGGGACACACGGACACGGGGACAGGGACAGACGGACACAGGGACAGGGACACACGGACACGGGGACAGGGACAGACGGATACGGGGACAGGGACAGATGGACACAGGGGTCAGGGACACACGGACACGGGGACAGGGACAGACGGACACAGGGGTCAGGGACACACGGACACGGGGACAGGGACGGATGGACACAGGGGTCAGGGACACACGGACACGGGGACAGGGACGGATGGACACGGGGACAGGGACACACGGACACGGGGACAGGGACAGACAGACACGGGGACAGGGACAGATGGACACAGGGGTCAGGGACACACGGACACGGGGACAGGGACAGATGGACACGGGGACAGGGACACACGGACACGGGGACAGGGACACATGGACACGGGGACAGGGACAGATGGACACAGGGGTCAGGGACACACGGACACGGGGACAGGGACAGATGGACACAGGGGTCAGGGACACACGGACACGGGGACAGGGACAGATGGACACGGGGACAGGGACACACGGACACGGGGACAGGGACAGATAGACACGGGGACAGGGACACACGGACACGGGGACAGGGACAGACGGACACGGGGACAGGGACACACGGACACGGGGACAGGGACAGATGGACACAGGGGTCAGGGACACACGGACACGGGGACAGGGACACACGGACACAGGGGTCAGGGACACACGGACACGGGGACAGGGACACACGGACACGGGGACAGGGACAGATGGACACAGGGGTCAGGGACACACGGACACGGGGACAGGGACACATGGACACGGGAACAGGGACACACGGACACGGGGACAGGGACAGACGGACACGGGGACAGGGACACACGGACACGGGGACAGGGACAGATGGACACGGGGACAGGGACACACGGACACGGGGACAGGGACACACGGACACGGGGACAGGGACAGATGGACACGGGGACAGGGACAGATGGACACGGGGACAGGGACACACGGACACGGGGACAGGGACACATGGACACGGGAACAGGGACACACGGACACGGGGACAGGGACAGACGGACACGGGGACAGGGACACACGGACACGGGGACAGGGACAGATGGACACGGGGACAGGGACACACGGACACGGGGACAGGGACACACGGACACGGGGACAGGGACAGATGGACACAGGGGTCAGGGACACACGGACACGGGGACAGGGACACACGGACACGGGGACAGGGACACACGGACACCAGGACAGGGACACACGGACACGGGGACAGGGACACATGGACACGGGAACAGGGACAGACGGACACGGGGACAGGGACAGATGGACACAGGGGACAGGGACAGACAGACACAGGGGTCAGGGACACACGGATACGGGGACAGGGACAGATGGACACAGGGGTCAGGGACACACGGACACGGGGACAGGGACAGATGGACACGGGGACAGGGACAGACGGACACAGGGGTCAGGGACACACGGATACGGGGACAGGGACAGATGGACACAGGGGTCAGGGACACACGGACACGGGGACAGGGACACATGGACACGGGAACAGGGACAGACGGACACGGGGACAGGGACACACGGACACGGGGACAGGGACAGATGGACACGGGGACAGGGACACACGGACACGGGGACAGGGACAGATGGACACGGGGACAGGGACAGACAGACACAGGGGTCAGGGACACACGGACACGGGGACAGGGACAGACGGACACGGGGACAGGGACAGACGGACACAGGGGTCAGGGACACACGGACACGGGGACAGGGACAGATGGACACAGGGGTCAGGGACACACGGACACGGGGACAGGGACAGATGGACACGGGAACAGGGACACACGGACACGGGGACAGGGACACACGGATACGGGGACAGGGACAGACGGACACAGGGGTCAGGGACACCCGGACACGGGGACAGGGACACACGGATACGGGGACAGGGACAGATGGACACAGGGGTCAGGGACACACGGACACAGGGGTCAGGGACACACGGAAACGGGGACAGGGACACATGGACACGGGAACAGGGACAGACGGACACGGGGACAGGGACACACGGACACGGGGACAGGGACAGATGGACACGGGGAGAGGGACACACGGACACGGGGACAGGGACACACGGACACGGGAACAGGGACAGACGGACACGGGGACAGGGACACACGGACACGGGGACAGGGACAGATGGACACAGGGGTCAGGGACACCCGGACACGGGGACAGGGACGGATGGACACGGGGGTCAAGGACAGATGGACATGGGGCTCAAAGGGTTAATAACACTCTCCCCAGGTGTCCCCCTAAAATAAGGGGGGGCTCCCAGTCCCCCCAAACTAGGGGTGGGGGTCCCCACTCAGCCCTGGGGGGCAGGAATGGGGGGGGGGGTGTCACTGGGACCCCTCCCCAGGGATGCTGGGGGGGGGGGGAGTTTCCCATCATGCCCCACGCTGAGGGGTGGGGGGGGGGCTTTGGGGGGTACTGGGGGTTTGAGGGGGGTCTGGGGGTCCCGGGAGGTTTGGGGTGTCCAGGAGGGGCTTGGGGGCGGCTGTGGGGGTGGCGGGGGTTCTCTGGAGTTGGGGGGTCTTGGGGGGTTTGGGGGTGATAGGGGTTTTGGGGGGGGCTGTAGGGTGAGAGGGGGTCTGGGGGGGTCCCGGAGGTTTTGGGGGGCTGTGGGGTTATGGGGGGTTGGGGGATGATGGGGGTGAGAGGGGATCTGGGGGGGGTCCCAGAGAATTGGAGGGGGGTTTGAGGGGTTCGGGGGGGGGGGTTGGGGGGTCTCGGGGGGGGTCTGAGGGGGTCCCGGGAGTCCTGGGGGGATTAGGGGGGTGCTGGGGGGGGGTTGGGAGATTCTGGGGGGGTCTCAGGAGTGCTGGAGGGATTGGGGGGCGCTGCGGGGGGTTGAGGGATGATGGGGGGGGAGGGGGGGTCTGGGGGGGTCCCGTAGGTTTTGGGGGGCTGTGGGGGTTTGGGGGATGAATGGGGCTTAGGGGGGGTCTGTGGTTTTTGGGGGGGTTGGGAGGTTATGGGGGGCTTGGGAGGGCTGGGGTTGGGGGGGTCCAGGGAACTTGGGGGGTTCCTGGGGGGAGTTTGGGGGGGCTGTGGGGGTTAATGGGGTGTCTGAGAAGCTTTGGGGGGCTGTGGGGTGAGAGGGGGTCTGGGGGGGGGGGAGGCTGGGAGCTTTGGGGGGGGTGTCTGGTTTGGGGGGGCTGTGGGGTGAGAGGGTGTCTGGGGGGGGAGGCTGGGAGCTTTGGGGGGGGTGTCTGGTTTGGGGGGGCTGTGGGGTGAGAGGGTGTCTGGGGGGGGAGGCTGGGAGCTTTGGGGGGGGTGTCTGGTTTGGGGGGGCTGTGGGGTGAGAGGGGGTCTGGGGGAGTCCTGGTGGTTTTGGGGGTGTCTGAGGGTTTGGGGGGATGGTCTGAGGGGGGTCTGGGAGGTTGAGGGATTTGGGGGTTGATGAGGGGTCTGTGGGGTGAGAGGGGGGCTCGGTGGGGGGGGGGATCCCCAAGAATTTGGGAAGGGGGACCTGATGGGGGTTTGCGGGGGGGGGGGGAGTGTCTGGGGGATTCTGTGGGGTTTTGGGGGTCCCAGGGGGGTTTAGGGGGGGGCTGTTGGGGTTTGGGGGGCCCCGGGGTGATTCGGGGCGGGGAGGGGGTGTCTCGGGGGGTTTTGGGGGGTCCTCACGCCCCCTTGCCCCCCCCTCTCAGGGCACGAGAGCAGCCGGTTCCACATGGACAATCGCACGGGGGCCGTGACGCTGCTGCGGGCGGTGGAGAGCAGGGGCCGGACCCCCAGCATCAGCCTCAGCGTCATGGTGAGACTGGGAGCAACTGGGAGGCACTGGGAGGCACTGGGAGGCACTGGGGAGGGGCTGGGGTGGGTTTGAGGAGGAACTGGGGGGCACTGGGAGGGACTGGGGAGGGGCTGGGGTGGGTTTGAGGAGGAACTGGGGGGCACTGGGGAGGGACTGGGGAGGGACTGGGGGGCACTGGGAGGCACTGGGAGGCACTGGGGGGCACTGGGAGAGAACTGGGGGCACTGGAAGGGACTGGGGAGGGGCTGGGGGGCAACTGGTGGGGGATTGGGAAGGGACTGGAGGGGACTGGGGGGCACTGGGAGGCACTGGGAGGGAGTAGGGAGGGACTGGGGAGGGACTGAGGAGGGACTGGGGGGCACTGGGAGGCACTGGGGGGCACCAGGAGGGAGTAAGGAAGGACTGGGAGAGAACTGGGGGCACTGGGAGGGACTGGGGAGGGGCTGGGGGGCAACTGGTGGGGGATTGGGGAGGGACTGGGGGGCACTGGGGGACACTGGGAGAGAACTGGGGGCACTGGGAGGGAGTAGAGAGGGACTGGGGGGCAACTGGTGAGGGAGTAGGGAGGGACGGGGGAGGGTCTGAGGAGGGACTGGGGGGCACTGGGAGGGACTGGGGAGGGACTGGGGGAACTGGGAGGGACTGGGGAGGGACTAGGGGGCACTGGGAGGGATTGAGGGGCACTGGGTGGGACTGGTGAGGGACTGGGAGGCACTGGGGGGCACTGGGAGAGAACTGCGGGCACTGGGAGGGACTGGGGAGGGACTGGGGGGCAACTGGTGAGGGACTGGGAGGCACTGGGAGGCACTGGTGGAGAACTGGGGGCACTGGGAGGGACTGGGGAGGGACTGGGGGACAACTGGTGGGGGACTGGGGAGGAACTGGGGGTACTGGGAGGCACTGGGAGGCACTGGGGGTGCACTGCAGGAAGCAACCATGGGTGCGGGTGTCGGTTCAGGGGGTGTCAGTTCAGGGGTGTCAGTTCAGAGGGTGTCAGTTCAGGGGGTGTCGGTTCAGGGGGTGTCGGTTCAGGGGGTGTCAGTTCAGGGGTGTCAGTTCAGAGGGTGTCGGTTCAGGGGGTGTCGGTTCAGGGGGTGTCAGTTCAGGGGGTGTCAGTTCAGAGGGTGTCGGTTCAGGGGGTGTCAGTTCAGGGGGTGTCGGTTCAGGGGGTGTCGGTTCAGGGGGTGTCAGTTCAGGGGGTGTCAGTTCAGAGGGTGTCGGTTCAGGGGGTGTCAGTTCAGGGGTGTCAGTTCAGAGGGTGTCGGTTCAGGGGGTGTCGGTTCAGGGGTGTCAGTTCAGAGGGTGTCGGTTCAGGGGGTGTCGGTTCAGGGGGTGTCGGTTCAGGGGGTGTCAGTTCAGAGGGTGTCGGTTCAGGGGGTGTCGGTTCAGGGGGTGTCGGTTCAGAGGGTGTCGGTTCAGGGGGTGTCAGTTCAGGGGGTGTCAGTTCAGGGGGTGTCAGTTCAGAGGGTGTCGGTTCAGAGGGTGTCGGTTCAGGGGGTGTCAGTTCAGGGGTGTCGGTTCAGGGGGTGTCGCTTCAGGGGGTGTCGGTTCAGGGGGTGTCAGTTCAGGGGTGTCGGTTCATGGGGTGTCAGTTCAGGGGTGTCGGTTTAGGGGGTGTCAGTTCAGAGGGTGTCGGTTCAGGGGTGTCAGTTCAGGGGGTGTCGGTTCAGGGGTCTCGGTTCATGGGGTGTCGGTTCAAGGGGTGTCAGTTCAGGGGGTGTCAGTTCAGGGGGTGTCAGTTCAGAGGGTGTCGGTTCAGGGGGTGTCGGTTCAGGGGGTGTTAGTTCAGGGGGTGTCAGTTTAGGGATGTCAGTTCAGGGGGTGTCGGTTCAGGGGTGTCGGTTCAGGGGGTGTCGCTTCAGGGGGTGTCAGTTCAGGGTGTGTCGGTTCAGGGGGTGTCATTTCAGGGGGTGTCGGTTCAGGGGTGTCAGTTCAGGGGTGTCGGTTCAGGGGGTGTCAGTTCAGAGGGTGTCAGTTCAGGGGGTGTCGGTTCAGGGGGTGTCGGTTCAGGGGGTGTCAGTTCAGGGGTGTCAGTTCAGGGGGTGTCAGTTCAGGGGGTGTCGGTTCAGGGGGTGTCAGTTCAGGGGTGTCAGTTCAGGGGGTGTCGGTTCACGGGGTGTCGGTTCATGGGGTGTCAGTTCAGGGGGTGTCGGTTCAGGGGGTGTCAGTTCAGGGGGTGTCAGTTCAGGGGGTGTCGGTTCAGGGGGTGTCAGTTCAGGGGGTGTCGGTTCAGGGGGTGTCGGTTCAGGGGGTGTCAGTTCAGCGGGTGTCGGTTTAGGGGGTGTCGGTTCAGGGGGTGTCAGTTCAGGGGGTGTCAGTTCAGGGGGTGTCGGTTCAGGGGTGTCGGTTCAGGGGGTGTCAGTTCAGGGGTTGTCGGTTCAGGGGTGTCAGTTCAGGGGTGTCGGTTCAGGGGTGTCGGTTCAGGGGGTGTCGGTTCAGGGGGTGTCAGTTCAGCGGGTGTCGGTTTAGGGGGTGTCGGTTCAGGGGGTGTCAGTTCAGGGGGTGTCAGTTCAGGGGGTGTCGGTTCAGGGGGTGTCAGTTCAGCGGGTGTCGGTTTAGGGGGTGTCGGTTCAGGGGGTGTCAGTTCAGGGGGTGTCGGTTCAGGGGTGTCGGTTCAGGGGGTGTCAGTTCAGGGGTTGTCGGTTCAGGGGTGTCAGTTCATGGGGTGTCGGTTCAAGGGGTGTCAGTTCAGGGGGTGTCAGTTCAGGGGGTGTCAGTTCAGAGGGTGTCGGTTCAGGGGGTGTTTCAGGGGTGTCAGTTCAGAGGGTGTCGGTTCAGGGGTGTCAGTTCAGGGGTGTCGTTTCAGGGGGTGTCGGTTCAGGGGGTGTCAGTTCAGGGGGTGTCGGTTCAGGGGGTGTCAGTTCAGCGGGTGTCGGTTTAGGGGGTGTCGGTTCAGGGGGTGTCAGTTCAGGGGGTGTCGGTTCAGAGGGTGTCAGTTCAGGGGGTGTCAGTTCAGGGGGTGTCAGTTCAGGCGGTGTCGGTTCAGGGGGTGTCAGTTCAGCGGGTGTCGGTTTAGGGGGTGTCAGTTCAGGGGGTGTCAGTTCAGGGGGTGTCGGTTCAGGGGGTGTCGGTTCAGAGGGTGTCGGTTCAGGGGGTGTCGGTTCAGGGGTGTCAGTTCAGTGGGTGTCGGTTCAGGGGGTGTCGGTTCAGGGGGTGTCAGTTCAGGGGGTGTCAGTTCAGGGGTGTCGGTTCAGGGGGTGTCAGTTCAGGGGGTGTCGGTTCAGGGGTGTCAGTTCAGGGGGTGTCAGTTCAGAGGGTGTCGGTTCAGGGGGTGTCAGTTCAGAGGGTGTCGGTTCAGGGGGTGTCAGTTCAGGGGGTGTCAGTTCAGGGGTGTCAGTTCAGGGGGTGTCGGTTCAGGGGGTGTCAGTTCAGGGGTGTCAGTTCAGGGGGTGTCAGTTCAGCGGGTGTCGGTTCAGAGGGTGTCGGTTCAGGGGTGTCGGTTCAGTGGGTGTCGGTTCAGGGGGTGTCCGTTCAGGGGGTGTCGCTTCAGGGGGTGTCGGTTCAGGGGGTGTCAGTTCAGGGGGTGTCGCTTCAGGGGGTGTCGGTTCAGGGGGTGTCAGTTCAGGGGGTGTCGGTTCAGGGGGTGTCGGTTCAGGGGGTGTCAGTTCAGAGGGTGTCAGTTCAGGGGTGTCGGTTCAGGGGTGTCGGTTCAGGGGGTGTCAGTTCAGAGGGTGTCGGTTCAGGGGGTGTCAATTCAGAGGGTGTCGGTTCAGGGGTGTCAGTTCAGGGGGTGTCAGTTCAGGGGTGTCAGTTCAGGGGGTGTCGGTTCAGAGGGTGTCAGTTCAGGGGGTGTCGGTTCAGGGGGTGTCAGTTCAGGGGGTGTCGGTTCAGGGGTGTCAGTTCAGGGGTGTCGGTTCAGGGGGTGTCAGTTCAGAGGGTGTCGGTTCAGGGGGTGTCAGTTCAGAGGGTGTCAGTTCAGAGGGTGTCGGTTCAGGGGTGTCAGTTCAGGGGTGTCGGTTCAGGGGGTGTCAGTTCAGGGGTGTCGGTTCAGGGGGTGTCGGTTCAGGGGGTGTCAGTTCAGGGGGTGTCAGTTCAGAGGGTGTCGGTTCAGGGGTGTCAATTCAGGGGGTGTCGGTTCAGAGGGTGTCGGTTCAGGGGGTGTCGGTTCAGGGGGTGTCGGTTCAGGGGGTGTCGGTTCATGGGGTGTCAGTTCAGAGGGTGTCGGTTCAGAGGGTGTCGGTTCAGGGGGTGTCAGTTCAGGGGGTGTCGGTTCAGGGGGTGTCGGTTCAGAGGGTGTCAGTTCAGGGGGTGTCGGTTCAGGGGGTGTCGGTTCAGGGGGTGTCAGTTCAGGGGTGTCAGTTCAGGGGGTGTCAGTTCAGGGGTGTCAGTTCAGAGGGTGTCAGTTCAGGGGTGTCAGTTCAGGGGGTGTCAGTTCAGGGGTGTCAGTTCAGGGGGTGTCAGTTCAGGGGTGTCAGTTCAGGGGGTGTCGGTTCAGGGGGTGTCAGTTCAGGGGTGTCAGTTCAGGGGGTGTCGGTTCAGGGGGTGTCAGTTCAGAGGGTGTCAGTTCAGGGGTGTCAGTTCAGGGGGTGTCAGTTCAGGGGTGTCAGTTCAGGGGGTGTCGGTTCAGGGGGTGTCAGTTCAGGGGGTGTCGGTTCAGAGGGTGTCGGTTCAGGGGGTGTCAGTTCAGGGGGTGTCGGTTCAGGGGGTGTCAGTTCAGGGGTTGTCGGTTCAGGGGTGTCAGTTCAGGGGTGTCGGTTCAGGGGTGTCGGTTCAGGGGTGTCAGTTCAGGGGGTGTCGGTTTAGGGGGTGTCGGTTCAGGGGGTGTCAGTTCAGGGGGTGTCGGTTCAGAGGGTGTCAGTTCAGGCGGTGTCGGTTCAGGGGGTGTCAGTTCAGGGGGTGTCAGTTCAGAGGGTGTCAGTTCAGAGGGTGTCAGTTCAGGGGGTGTCAGTTCAGGGGGTGTCGGTTCAGGGGGTGTCGGTTCAGGGGGTGTCAGTTCAGGGGGTGTCGGTTCAGGGGTGTCAGTTCAGGGGGTGTCGGTTCAGGGGGTGTCAGTTCAGAGGGTGTCGGTTCAGGGGGTGTCAGTTCAGGGGGTGTCAGTTCAGGGGTGTCGGTTCAGGGGGTGTCAGTTCAGGGGGTGTCGGTTCAGGGGGTGTCGGTTCAGAGGGTGTCGGTTCAGAGGGTGTCGATTCAGGGGTGTCAGTTCAGTGGGTGTCGGTTCAGGGGGTGTCAGTTCAGGGGGTGTCGCTTCAGGGGGTGTCGGTTCAGGGGGTGTCAGTTCAGGGGATGTCGGTTCAGGGGGTGTCGGTTCAGGGGGTGTCGGTTCAGAGGGTGTCAGTTCAGAGGGTGTCGGTTCAGGGGTGTCAGTTCAGGGGGTGTCAGTTCAGGGGTGTCGGTTCAGGGGGTGTCGGTTCAGGGGGTGTCAGTTCAGGGGGTGTCGGTTCAGGGGTGTCAGTTCAGGGGTGTCGGTTCAGGGGGTGTCAGTTCAGAGGGTGTCGGTTCAGGGGGTGTCAGTTCAGAGGGTGTCAGTTCAGAGGGTGTCGGTTCAGGGGTGTCAGTTCAGGGGTGTCGGTTCAGGGGGTGTCAGTTCAGGGGTGTCGGTTCAGGGGGTGTCGGTTCAGGGGGTGTCAGTTCAGGGGGTGTCAGTTCAGAGGGTGTCGGTTCAGGGGTGTCAGTTCAGGGGGTGTCAGTTCAGGGGGTGTCGGTTCAGAGGGTGTCGGTTCAGGGGGTGTCGGTTCAGGGGGTGTCAGTTCAGGGGTGTCGGTTCAGGGGTGTCAGTTCAGGGGGTGTCAGTTCAGGGGTTGTCAGTTCAGGGGGTGTCAGTTCAGGGGGTGTCGGTTCAGGGGGTGTCAGTTCAGGGGGTGTCAGTTCAGGGGTTGTCAGTTCAGGGGGTGTCAGTTCAGGGGGTGTCAGTTCAGGGGTTGTCAGTTCAGGGGGTGTCAGTTCAGGGGGTGTCGGTTCAGGGGGTGTCGGTTCAGAGGGTGTCAGTTCAGGGGGTGTCGGTTCAGGGGGTGTCGGTTCAGAGGGTGTCGGTTCAGGGGGTGTCGGTTCATGGGGTGTCAGTTCAGGGGGTGTCGGTTCAGGGGGTGTCGGTTCAGGGGGTGTCGGTTCAGGGGTGTCAGTTCAGGGGGTGTCGGTTCAGGGGGTGTCGGTTCATGGGGTGTCAGTTCAGAGGGTGTCGGTTCAGAGGGTGTCGGTTCAGGGGTGTCAGTTCAGGGGGTGTCGGTTCAGGGGGTGTCAGTTCAGGGGGTGTCAGTTCAGGGGGTGTCGGTTCAGAGGGTGTCGGTTCAGGGGGTGTCAGTTCAGGGGGTGTCAGTTCAGGGGTGTCGGTTCAGGGGGTGTCAGTTCAGGGGGTGTCGGTTCAGGGGGTGTCGGTTCAGGGGGTGTCAGTTCAGAGGGTGTCGGTTCAGGGGGTGTCGGTTCAGGGGGTGTTAGTTCAGGGGGTGTCGGTTCAGGGGTTGTCAGTTCAGGGGGTGTTAGTTCAGGGGGTGTCGGTTCAGGGGGTGTCGGTTCAGGGGGTGTCAGTTCAGGGGTGTCAGTTCAGGGGGTGTCAGTTCAGGGGGTGTTAGTTCAGGGGGTGTCGGTTCAGAGGGTGTCGGTTCAGGGGGTGTCAGTTCAGGGGGTGTCGGTTCAGGGGGTGTCAGTTCAGGGGGTGTTAGTTCAGGGGGTGTCAGTTCAGAGGTTGTCAGTTCATGGGGTGTCAGTTCAGGGGGTGTCAGTTCAGGGGTGTCGGTTCAGGGGGTGTCGGTTCAGGGGGTGTCGGTTCAGGGGGTGTCAGTTCAGGGGTGTCGGTTCAGGGGGTGTCAGTTCAGGGGGTGTCAGTTCAGGGGGTGTTGGTTCAGGGGGTGTCGGTTCAGGGGTGTCAGTTCAGGGGTGTCGGTTCAGGGGGTGTCAGTTCAGAGGGTGTCAGTTCAGGGGGTGTCGGTTCAGAGGGTGTCAGTTCAGGGGGTGTCGGTTCAGGGGGTGTCGGTTCAGGGGTGTCAGTTCAGAGGGTGTTGGTTCAGAGGGTGTCAGTTCAGGGGGTGTCGGTTCAGGGGGTGTCGGTTCAGGGGGTGTCAGTTCAGGGGGTGTCATTTCAGGGGGTGTCGGTTCAGGGGTTGTCAGTTCAGGGGGTGTCATTTCAGGGGGTGTCAGTTCAGGGGGTGTCAGTTCAGGGGGTGTCGGTTCAGGGGGTGTCGGTTCAGGGGGTGTCGCTGACCCCGCTCCTGCGCCCCGTCCCGCAGGCGTCGCAGCTGAACGACGCCTCCAAGTTCGCGGTGACCCAGGCCCTGGTGCGGGTTTTGGCCCCGAACCGGCACCCCCCGCGCTTCCCCCTCCCCCGCTATCGAGCCTTCGTCCCCGCCGGCCCCCCCGAGGCCGCCCTGCTCCTCACCTTCGGCGGCCGCGTCCTCGCCCTGCGCGTCACCGACCGCGACTTCCCCGAGGTGACAACCCGGCCAGGGCTGCAGCGATGGAACCGGGGATGCTGGGATGAGGGGTGGGATGCAGGGATGGAACCGGGGATGCTGGGATGAGGGGATGAGGGGTGGGATGCAGGGATGAGGGGTGGGATGCAGGGATGGAACCGGGGATGCTGGGATGAGGGGATGAGGTGTGGGATGCAGGGATGAGGGGTGGGATGCAGGGATGAGGGGTGGGATGCAGGGATGGAACCGGGGATGCTGGGATGAGGGGATGAGGGGTGGGATGCAGGGATGAGGGGTGGGATGCAGGGATGAGGGGTGGGATGCAGGGATGAGGGGTGGGATGCAGGGATGGAACCGGGGATGCTGGGATGAGGGGTGGGATGCAGGGATGAGGGGTGGGATGCAGGGATGAGGGGTGGGATGCAGGGATGGAACCGGGGATGCTGGGATGAGGGGATGAGGGGTGGGATGCTGGGATGAGGGGTGGGATGCAGGGATGGAACCGGGGATGCTGGGATGAGGGGATGAGGGGTGGGATGCAGGGATGGAACAGGGGATGCTGGGATGTGGGGATGAGGGGTGGGATGCAGGGATGGAACCGGGGATGCTGGGATGCTGGGATGAGGGGTGGGATGCAGGGATGGAACCGGGGATGCTGGGATGGAACAGGGGATGCTGGGATGCAGGGATGTGGGGTGGGATGCAGGGATGGAACAGGGGATGCTGGGATGCTGGGATGAGGGGTGGGATGCAGGGATGGAACCGGGGATGCTGGGATGGAACAGGGGATGCTGGGATGCAGGGATGAGGGGTGGGATGCAGGGATGCAACAGGGGATGCTGGGATGCAGGGATGAGGGGTGGGATGCAGGGATGAGGGGTGGGATACAGGGATGCAACAGGGGATGCTGGGATGCAGGGATGAGGGGTGGGATGCAGGGATGAGGGGTGGGATGCAGGGATGGAACAGGGGATGCTGGGATGTAGGGATGAGGGGTGGGATGCAGGGATGGAACCGGGGATGCTGGGATGCAGGGATGAGGGGTGGGATGCAGGGATGAGGGGTGGGATGCAGGGATGGAACAGGGGATGCTGGGATGTAGGGATGAGGGGTGGGATGCAGGGATGGAACCGGGGATGCTGGGATGCAGGGATGAGGGGTGGGATGCAGGGATGTGGGGTGGGATGCAGGGATGAGGGGTGGGATGCAGGGATGGAACAGGGGATGCTGGGATGTAGGGATGAGGGGTGGGATACAGGGATGGAACTAGGGATGCTGGGATGTAGGGATGAGGGGTGGGATGTAGGGATGAGGGGTGGGATGCAGAGATGGAACAGGGGATGGAGGGATGTAGGGATGAGGGGTGGGATGCAGGGATGGAACAAGGGATGCTGGGATGTAGGGATGAGGGATGGGATGCAGGGATGCAACAGGGGATGCTGGGATGTAGGGATGAGTTGTGGGATACAGGGATGGAACAGGGGATGCTGGGATGCAGGGATGAGGGGTGGGATGCAGGGATGGAACAGGGGATGCAGGGATGTAGGGATGAGGGATGGGATACAGGGATGGAACTGGGGATGCTGGGATGCAGGGATGAGGGGTGGGATGCAGGGATAGAACTAGGGATGCTGGGATGTAGGGATGAGGAGCGAGATGCAGGGATGGAACAGGGGATGCTGGGATGTAGGGATGAGGGATGCAGGGATTCAACAAGGGATTCAGGGATGCAGGGATGACGGGTGGGATGCAAGGATGCAACAAGGGATGCTGGGATGTAGGGATGGGATGCAGGGATGGAACAGGGGATGCTGGGATGTAGGATGAGGGTTGGGATGCAGGGATGGAACCGGGGATGCTGGGATGCAGGGATGAGGGGTGGGATGCTGGGATGAGGGGTGGGATGCAGGGATGGAACAGGGGATGCTGGGATGTAGGGATGAGGGTTGGGATGCAGGGATGGAACAGGGGATGCAGGGATGTAGGGATGAGAGGTGGGATGCAGGGATGCAACAAGGGATGTAGGGATGAGGGGCGGGATGCAGAGATGGAACAAGGGGATGCAGAGATGAGAGGTGGGATGCAGGGATGGAACAGGGGATGCAGGGATGTAGGGATGAGGGATGGGATACAGGGATGCAACAAGGGATGCAGGGATGCAGGGATGAGGAGTGGGATGCAGGGATGGAACTAGGGATGCTGAGATGCAGGGATGAGGGGTGGGATGCAGGGATGGAACAGGGGATGCAGGGATGTAGGGATGAGGGATGGGATACAGGGATGCAACAAGGGATGCAGGGATGCAGGGATGAGGTGTGGGATGCAGGGATGGAACAGGGGATGCTGGGATGTAGGATGAGGAGTGGGATGCAGGGATGGAACAGGGGATGCAGGGATGTAGGGATGAGGGATGGGATACAGGGATGCAACAAGGGATGCAGGGATGCAGGGATGAGGAGTGGGATGCAGGGATGGAACTAGGGATGCTGAGATGCAGGGATGAGGGGTGGGATGCAGGGATGGAACAGGGGATGCAGGGATGTAGGGATGAGGGATGGGATACAGGGATGCAACAAGGGATGCAGGGATGCAGGGATGAGGTGTGGGATGCAGGGATGGAACAGGGGATGCTGGGATGTAGGATGAGGAGTGGGATGCAGGGATGGAACAGGGGATGCTGGGATGGGATGCAGGGATGCAGGGATGAGGGGTGGGATGCAGGGATGGAACAGGGGATACAGGGACGGGATGCAGGGGTGGGATACAGGGACGGGATGCAGGGATGCAACAGGGGATGCAGGGATTGGGATGCAGGGATTGGGATGCAGGGATGAGATGCAGGGATGCAACAAGGGGTGCAGGGATTTGAGGATAAGGGGTGGGATACAGGGATTGCAGTAAGGGATGCAGGGATGAGGGGTGGGATGCAGGGATATGAGGATGAGGGTGGGAAGCAGGAATGAGGGATGCAGGGATGTGAGGATGCAGGCAGGGGAGCTGTGGGGGTGCAGGGCGAGCTGTGGGGGTGCAGGGGGAGCTGTGGGGGTGCAGGGGGAGCTTTGGGGGTGCAGGGGGAGCTTTGAGGGTGCAGGGGGAGCTGTGGAGGTGCAGGGCGAGCTGTGGGGGTGCAGGGGGAGCTTTGGGGGTGCAGGGGGAGCTGTGGAGGTGCAGGGCGAGCTGTGAGGGTGCAGGGGGAGCTTTGGGGGTGCAGGGGGAGCTGTGGAGGTGCAGGGGGAGCTGTGGAGGTGCAGGGGGAGCTTTGGGGGTGCAGGGGGAGCTACGGGGATGAAGGGAGGTGCTGCAGGGGAGCTGTGGGGGTGCAAGGGAAGCTGTGGGGGTGCAGGGGGAGCTGTGGGGGTGCAGATGGAGCTGCAGGGGTGCAGGGAGATGCTGCAGGGGAGCTGTGGGGGTGCAGGGGGGGCTATGTGGGTGCAGAGGGAGCTGTGGGGGTGCAGAGGAGCTGTGGGGTGCAGGGGGACCTTTGGGGGTGCAGATGGAGCTGCAGGGGTGCAGGGAGGTGCTGCAGGGGAGCTGTGGGGGTGCAAGGGGAGCTGTGGGGGTGCAGGGGGAGCTGTGGGGGTGCAAGGGGAGCTGTGGGGGTGCAGGGGGACCTTTGGGGGTGCAGATGGAGCTGCAAGGGTGCAGGGAGGTGCTGCAGGGGAGCTGCAGGGGTTTCGGGGGGGTGTGTAGGGGTGCAGGGGAGCTGGAGGGGTTTCGGGGGGGTGTGTAGGGGTGCAGGGGAGCTGCAGGGGTTTCGGGGGGTGGGGGGGGGCCCGCGGGGTGTTTTGGGGTGCGGGGGGCACTGACGGCGGCCCCCAGGCGCTGAACCCCCAGGTGCGGTTCAGCCTCCCCCCCGCGCAGCGCCGGCTCTTCCAGGTGATGCCCAACGGGCTCCTGGTCGCCCGCGCAGACCGACTGCAGCCCGGGCAGCAGCACCGCATCCAGGTGAGGGGGCACTGGGGGCACTGGGAGGCACTGGGAGGCACTGGGAGGGCACTGGGAGGGACTGGGAGGGACTGGAAGGGACTGGGAGGCACTGGGAGGCACTGGGAGGGCACTGGGAGGGACTGGGAGGCACTGGGAGGGCACTGGGAGGGACTGGGAGGGCACTGGGAGGCACTGGGAGGCACTGGGAGGGACTGGGAGGCACTGGGAGGGCACTGGGAGGGACTGGGAGGCACTGGGAGGCACTGGGAGGGCACTGGGAGGGACTGGGAGGCACTGGGAGGGACTGGGAGCCACTGGGAGGGCACTGGGAGGGCACTGGGAGCCACTGGGAGGGCACTGGGAGCCACTGGGAGGGCACTGGGAGGCACTGGGAGGGACTGGGAGGCACTGGGAGGGCACTGGGAGGGACTGGGAGGCACTGGAAGGGCACTGGGAGGCACTGGGAGGGCACTGGGAGAGACTGGGAGGGACTGGGAGGCACTGGGAGGGCACTGGGAGGGACTGGGAGGCACTGGAAGGGCACTGGGAGGCACTGGGAGGGCACTGGGAGGCACTGGGAGGCACTGGGAGGCACTGGGAGGGACTTGGAGGCACTGGGAGGCACTGGGAGGGACTGGGAGGCACTGGGAGGGCACTGGGAGGGACTGGGAGGCACTGGGAGGGCACTGGGAGGGACTGGGAGGGACTGGGAGGCACTGGGAGGGCACTGGGAGGGACTGGGAGCCACTGGGAGGGCACTGGGAGGGACTGGGAGCCACTGGGAGGGCACTGGGAGGGACTGGGAGGGACTGGGAGGGCACTGGGAGGGACTGGGAGGCACTGGGAGGGCACTGGGAGGGCACTGGGAGGGACTGGGAGGCACTGGGAGGGCACTGGGAGGGACTGGGAGGCACTGGGAGGGCACTGGGAGGCACTGGGAGGGCACTGGGAGGGACTGGGAGGCACTGGAAGGGCACTGGGAGGCACTGGGAGGGCACTGGGAGAGACTGGGAGGGACTGGGAGGCACTGGGAGGGCACTGGGAGGGACTGGGAGGCACTGGAAGGGCACTGGGAGGCACTGGGAGGGCACTGGGAGAGACTGGGAGGCACTGGGAGGCACTGGGAGGGACTTGGAGGCACTGGGAGGCACTGGGAGGGACTGGGAGGCACTGGGAGGGCACTGGGAGGGACTGGGAGGCACTGGGAGGGCACTGGGAGGGACTGGGAGGGACTGGGAGGCACTGGGAGGGCACTGGGAGGGACTGGGAGGCACTGGGAGGGCACTGGGAGGGACTGGGAGGCACTGGGAGGGCACTGGGAGGGACTGGGAGGCACTGGGAGGGCACTGGGAGGGACTGGGAGGCACTGGGAGGGCACTGGGAGGGCACTGGGAGGGACTGGGAGGCACTGGGAGGGCACTGGGAGGGACTGGGAGGCACTGGGAGGGCACTGGGAGGGCACTGGGGAGGAAACTGGGGGCACTGGGAGGGACTGGGAGGGCACTGGGAGGGACTGGGAGGCACTGGGAGGGCACTGGGAGGAACTGGGGGGCGCTGGAGAGGAACTGGGGGGCACTGGAGAGGAACTGGGATGTACTGGAGAGGAACTGGGGGGCACTGGAGAGGAACTGGGAAGCACTGGAGAGGAACTGGGATGTACTGGAGAGGAACTGGGAAGCACTGGAGAGGAACTGGGATGTACTGGAGAGGAACTGGGGCGCAGTGGACAGGAACTGGGGGGCACTGGAGAGGAACTGGGGGGCACTGGAGAGGAACTGGGAGGGACTGGGGGGCACTGGAGAGGAACTGGGGGGCGCTGGAGAGGAACTGGGGGGCACTGGAGAGGAACTGGGATGTACTGGAGAGGAACTGGGATGTACTGGAGAGGAACTGGAGAGGAACTGGGGGGCACTGGAGAGGAACTGGGGGGCACTGGAGAGGAACTGAGGGGCACTGGAGAGGAACTGGGATGTACTGGAGAGGAACTGGGGCGCAGTGGACAGGAACTGGGGGGCACTGGAGAGGAACTGGGGGGCACTGGAGAGGAACTGGGGCGCAGTGGACAGGAACTGGGGGGCACTGGAGAGGAACTGGGGGGCACTGGAGAGGAACTGGGATGTACTGGAGAGGAACTGGGGGGCACTGGAGAGGAACTGGGGGGCGCTGGAGAGGAACTAGGGGGCACTGGAGAGGAACTGGGATGTACTGGAGAGGAACTGGGGGGCGCTGGAGAGGAACTGGGGGGCACTGGAGAGGAACTGGGGGGCACTGGAGAGGAACTGGGGGGCACTGGAGAGGAACTGGGGGGCACTGGAGAGGAACTGGGGGGCACTGGAGAGGAACTGGGGGGCACTGGAGAGGAACTGGGGGGCACTGGAGAGGAACTGGGATGTACTGGAGAGGAACTGGAGAGGAACTGGGGGGCACTGGAGAGGAACTGGGGGGCACTGGACAGGAACTGGGGGGCACTGGAGAGGAACTGGGGGGCACTGGAGAGGAACTGGGATGTACTGGAGAGGAACTGGAGAGGAACTGGGGGGCACTGGAGAGGAACTGGGGGGCACTGGACAGGAACTGGGGGGCACTGGAGAGGAACTGGGGGGCACTGGAGAGGAACTGGGATGTACTGGAGAGGAACTGGGGGCCTCTGGAGAGGAACTGGGGGGCGCTGGAGAGGAACTGGGATGTACTGGAGAGGAACTGGGGGGCGCTGGAGAGGAACTGGGATGTACTGGAGAGGAACTGGGGGGCGCTGGAGAGGAACTGGGGGGCACTGGAGAGGAACTGGGGGGCACTGGAGAGGAACTGGGGGGCGCTGGAGAGGAACTGGGGGGCACTGGAGAGGAACTGGGGGGCGCTGGAGAGGAACTGGGGGGCACTGGAGAGGAACTGGGGGGCACTGGAGAGGAACTGGAGAGGAACTGGGGGGCACTGGAGAGGAACTGGGGTGCAGTGGACAGGAACTGGGAGGCACTAGGAGGGCACTGGGAGGCACTGGAGAGTCACTGGGAGGCACTGGGAGGAACTGGGAGGAACTGGGAGGAACTGGGAGGCACTGGGAGGGACTGGGAGGCGCTGGAGAGGAACTAGGGGGCACTGGGAGGCACTACGAGGCACTGGGAGGGACTGGGAGGAACTGGGAGGCACTGGGGAGGGACTGGGGGGCACCGGAGAGGAACTAGGGGGCACTGGGAGGCACTGGGAGGGACTGGGAGGGACTGGGAGGCACTGGGAGCACTGGGAGGGACTGGGAGGCACTGGGAGCACTGGGAGCACTGGGAGGCACTGGGAGCACTGGGAGGCACTGGGAGCACTGGAGAGTCACTGGGAACACTGGGAGGCACTGGGAGCACTGGGAGCACTGGGAGGCACTGGGAGAACTGGGAGCACTGGGAGGCACTGGGAGCACTGGGAGCACTGGGAGAACTGGGAGCACTGGGAGGCACTGGGAGCACTGGGAGCACTGGGAGAACTGGGAGCATTGGGAGCACTGGGAGGCACTGGGAGCATTGGGAGCACTGGGAGGCACTGGGAGCATTGGGAGCACTGGGAGCACTGGGAGCACTGGGAGGCACTGGGAGCATTGGGAGCACTGGGAGCACTGGGAGCACTGGGAGGCACTGGGAGCACTGGGAGGCACTGGGAGCATTGGGAGCACTGGGAGCACTGGGAGCACTGGGAGGCACTGGGAGGCACTGGGAGCACTGGGAGAACTGGGAGGCACTGGGAGCACTGGGAAGCACTGGGAGAACTGGGAGAACTGGGAGCACTGGGAGGCACTGGGAGGCACAGGGAGGCACTGGGAGCACTGGGAAAACTGGGAGCACTGGGAGCACTGGGAGCACTGGGAGCATTGGGAGCACTGGGAGAACTGGGAGGCACTGGGAGCACTGGGAGAACTGGGAGAACTGGGAGGCACTGGGAGCACTGGGAGGCACTGGGAGCACTGGGAGAACTGGGAGGCACTGGGAGCACTGGGAGGCACTGGGAGCACTGGGAGAACTGGGAGGCACTGGGAGCACTGGGAGCACTGGGAGCACTGGGAGCACTGGGAGAACTGGGAGCACTGGGAGAACTGGGAGAACTGGGAGCACTGGGAGGCACTGGGAGCACTGGGAGCACTGGGAGCACTGGGAGGCACTGGGAGCACTGGGAGGCACTGAGAGGCACTGGGAGAACTGGGAGGCACTGGGAGCACTGGGAGGCACTGGGAGGCACTGGGAGAACTGGGAGCACTGGGAGAACTGGGAGCACTGGGAGCACTGGGAGCACTGGGAGGCACTGGGAGAACTGGGAGGCACTGGGAGCACTGGGAGGCACTGGGAGGCACTGGGAGAACTGGGAGCACTGGGAGAACTGGGAGCACTGGGAGGCACTGGGAGCACTGGGAGGCACTGGGAGCACTGGGAGAACTGGGAGGCACTGGGAGCACTGGGAGGCACTGGGAGCACTGGGAGAACTGGGAGGCACTGGGAGCACTGGGAGAACTGGGAGGCACTGGGAGCACTGGGAGAACTGGGAGCACTGGGAGAACTGGGAGAACTGGGAGCACTGGGAGGCACTGGGAGCACTGGGAGCACTGGGAGCACTGGGAGGCACTGGGAGCACTGGGAGGCACTGAGAGGCACTGGGAGAACTGGGAGGCACTGGGAGCACTGGGAGGCACTGGGAGGCACTGGGAGAACTGGGAGCACTGGGAGAACTGGGAGCACTGGGAGGCACTGGGAGCACTGGGAGCACTGGGAGGCACTGGGAGGCACTGGGAGCACTGTGAGGCACTGGGAGCACTGGGAGAACTGGGAGGCACTGGGAGCACTGGGAGGCACTGGGAGCACTGGGAGCACTGGGAGGCACTGGGAGCACTGGGAGGCACTGTGAGCACTGGGAGAACTGGGAGAACTGGGAGCACTGGGAGAACTGGGAGCACTGGGAGGCACTGGGAGCACTGGGAGGCACTGTGAGCACTGGGAGAACTGGGAGAACTGGGAGCACTGGGAGAACTGGGAGCACTGGGAGGCACTGGGAGCACTGGGAGGCACTGTGAACACTGGGAGAACTGGGAGAACTGGGAGCACTGGGAGCACTGGGAGGCACTGGGAGCACTGGGAGCACTGGGAGGCACTGGGAGCACTGGGAGGCACTGGGAGGCACTGGGAGGCACTGGGAGCACTGGGAGGCACTGGGAGGCACTGGGAGCACTGGGAGGCACTGGGAGCACTGGGAGCACTGGGAGCACTGGGAGGCACTGGGAGCACTGGGAGCACTGGGAGGCACTGGGAGCACTGGGAGCACTGGGAGGCACTGGGAGCACTGGGAGCACTGGGAGCATTGGGAGCACTGGGAGGCACTGGGAGGCACTGGGAGCACTGGGAGGCACTGGGAGCACTGGGAGCACTGGGAGGCACTGGGAGCACTGGGAGCACTGGGAGGCACTGGGAGCACTGGGAGGCACTGGGAGAACTGGGAGGCACTGGGAGGCACTGGGAGCACTGGGAGGCACTGGGAGCACTGGGAGCACTGGGAGGCACTGGGAGCACTGGGAGAACTGGGAGCACTGGGAGGCACTGGGAGCACTGGGAGGCACTGGGAGAACTGGGAGAACTGGGAGCACTGGGAGGCACTGGGAGCACTGGGAGCACTGGGAGCACTGGGAGGCACTGGGAGGCACTGGGAGAACTGGGAGGCACTGGGAGGCACTGGGAGCACTGGGAGGCACTGGGAGCACTGGGAGCACTGGGAGGCACTGGGAGCACTGGGAGAACTGGGAGCACTGGGAGGCACTGGGAGGCACTGGGAGAACTGGGAGGCAATGGGAGGCACTGGGAGGCAATGGGAGGCACTGGGAGCACTGGGAGGCACTGGGAGGCACTGGGAGCACTGGGAGAACTGGGAGCACTGGGAGGCACTGGGAGCACTGGGAGCACTGGGAGCACTGGGAGAACTGGGAGCACTGGGAGCACTGGGAGGCACTGGGAGGCACTGGGAGGCACTGGGAGCACTGGGAGCACTGGGAGGCACTGGGAGCACTGGGAGCACTGGGAGCACTGGGAGCACTGGGAGAACTGGGAGCACTGGGAGCACTGGGAGCACTGGGAGGCACTGGGAGCACTGGGAGGCACTGGGAGCACTGGGAGCACTGGGAGCACTGGGAGAACTGGGAGCACTGGGAGCACTGGGAGCACTGGGAGAACTGGGAGCACTGGGAGGCACTGGGAGCACTGGGAGGCACTGGGAGCACTGGGAGCACTGGGAGGCACTGGGAGAACTGGGAGCACTGGGAGCACTGGGAGCACTGGGAGGCACTGGGAGCACTGGGAGCACTGGGAGCACTGGGAGCACTGGGAGGCACTGGGAGCACTGGGAGCACTGGGAGAACTGGGAGCACTGGGAGCACTGGGAGCACTGGGAGGCACTGGGAGCACTGGGAGCACTGGGAGAACTGGGAGCACTGGGAGGCACTGGGAGCACTGGGAGCACTGGGAGCACTGGGAGAACTGGGAGCACTGGGAGCACTGGGAGCACTGGGAGGCACTGGGAGCACTGGGAGGCACTGGGAGCACTGGGAGCACTGGGAGCACTGGGGGAACTGGGAGCACTGGGAGCACTGGGAGAACTGGGAGCACTGGGAGGCACTGGGAGCACTGGGAGGCACTGGGAGCACTGGGAGGCACTGGGAGCACTGGGAGCACTGGGAGGCACTGGGAGAATTGGGAGCACTGGGAGCACTGGGAGCACTGGGAGGCACTGGGAGCACTGGGAGCACTGGGAGCACTGGGAGGCACTGGGAGCACTGGGAGGCACTGGGAGCACTGGGAGCACTGGGAGGCACTGGGAGCACTGGGAGGCACTGGGAGCACTGGGAGCACTGGGAGGCACTGGGAGCACTGGGAGCACTGGGAGCACTGGGAGGCACTGGGAGAACTGGGAGCACTGGGAGCACTGGGAGCACTGGGAGGCACTGGGAGCACTGGGAGCACTGGGAGCACTGGGAGAACTGGGAGCACTGGGAGCACTGGGAGAACTGGGAGCACTGGGAGGCACTGGGAGCACTGGGAGGCACTGGGAGCACTGGGAGCACTGGGAGAACTGGGAGCACTGGGAGCACTGGGAGCACTGGGAGAACTGGGAGCACTGGGAGGCACTGGGAGCACTGGGAGGCACTGGGAGCACTGGGAGCACTGGGAGGCACTGGGAGAACTGGGAGCACTGGGAGCACTGGGAGCACTGGGAGGCACTGGGAGCACTGGGAGCACTGGGAGCACTGGGAGCACTGGGAGGCACTGGGAGAACTGGGAGCACTGGGAGCACTGGGAGCACTGGGAGGCACTGGGAGCACTGGGAGCACTGGGAGGCACTGGGAGCACTGGGAGCACTGGGAGAACTGGGAGCACTGGGAGGCACTGGGAGCACTGGGAGCACTGGGAGAACTGGGAGCACTGGGAGCACTGGGAGGCACTGGGAGCACTGGGAGGCACTGGGAGCACTGGGAGCACTGGGAGCACTGGGAGAACTGGGAGCACTGGGAGCACTGGGAGAACTGGGAGCACTGGGAGGCACTGGGAGCACTGGGAGGCACTGGGAGCACTGGGAGGCACTGGGAGCACTGGGAGCACTGGGAGGCACTGGGAGAACTGGGAGCACTGGGAGCACTGGGAGCACTGGGAGGCACTGGGAGCACTGGGAGCACTGGGAGCACTGGGAGGCACTGGGAGCACTGGGAGCACTGGGAGCACTGGGAGCACTGGGAGGCACTGGGAGCACTGGGAGCACTGGGAGGCACTGGGAGCACTGGGAGGCACTGGGAGCACTGGGAGGCACTGGGAGCACTGGGAGGCACTGGGAGCACTGGGAGCACTGGGAGCACTGGGAGGCACTGGGAGCACTGGGAGCACTGGGAGGCACTGGGAGAACTGGGAGCACTGGGAGCACTGGGAGCACTGGGAGAACTGGGAGCACTGGGAGGCACTGGGAGCACTGGGAGCACTGGGAGCACTGGGAGCACTGGGAGCACTGGGAGCACTGGGAGCACTGGGAGCACTGGGAGCACTGGTCGCAGGTTCTGGCACGGGACGAGGAGTCGGGGGAGACGACGAACACCACGGTGGAGCTGGAGGTGCTGCGGCCCGGGCAGGCGGGTACGGCACCCCCAAAATGGGACCCCCCCCAATACCCAGGGACCCCCAGGATGGGACCCCCAGGATGGGACCCCCAAAATGAGACCCTCTCAAAGCTCCAGGGACCCTCGGAATGGGACCCCCAAAATGGGACCCCCTCAAAGCTCCAGGGAACCTTGGAATGGGACCCTCGGAATGGGACCCCCCCAAAGCCCCAAGGACCCTTGGAATGGGACCCCCAGGGACCCCCAAAATGGGACCCCCCAAAGCCCCAGGGACCCTCAGGATGGGACCCCCCAAAGCCCCAAGGACCCTCGGGATGGGACCCCCAGGGGCCCCCAAAATGGGACCCCCCCAAAGCCCCAGGGACCCCCAGAATGGGACCCCCAATATGGGACCCCCTCAAAGCTCCAGAGACCCTCGGAATGGGACCCCCCCAAAGCCCCAGGGACCCCCAGAATGGGACCCCCAAAATGGGACCCCCTCAAAGCTCCAGAGACCCTCGGAATGGGACCCCCCAAAGCCCCAAGGACCCTCAGGATGGGACCCCCAGGGGCCCCCAAAATGGGACCCCCCAAAGCCCCAGGGACCCCCAGAATGGGACCCCCCCCTAAAGCCCCAGGGACCCCCAGAATGGGACCCCCAAAATGGGTCCCCCTCAAAGCTCCAGAGACCCTCGGAATGGGACCCCCCCAAAGCCCCAAGGACCCTCGGGATGGGGCCCCCAGCGACCCCCAAAATGGGACCCCCCTCAAAGCCCCAGGGACCCCCAGAATGGGACCCCCAAAATGGGTCCCCCTCAAAGCTCCAGAGACCCTCGGAATGGGACCCCCCCAAAGCCCCAAGGACCCTCGGGATGGGAACCCCAGGGACCCCCAAAATGGGACCCTCCCAAAGCCCCAGGGACCCTCAGGATGGGACCCCCAAAGCCCCAAGGACCCTCGGGTTGGGACCCCCAGGGACCCCCAAAATGGGACCCCCCCAAAGCCCCAGGGACCCCCAGGATGGGACCCCCCCCCAAAGCCCCAGGGACCCCCAGAATTGGAATCTCAGGCCCAGGGACCCCCAGGATGGGACCCCCCCAAAGCCCCAGGGACCCCCAGGATGAGGACCCTCAGGGACCCCTGGGATGGGAACCCCCATAAAGTCCCAGGGACCCCCACAATGAGGACCCCCAGAAACCTCCCTTAAAGCCCCAGGGACCCCCAGTATAGGACCCCCCCCCAAAGCCCCAGCGACCCCTAGAATGGGACCCCCAAAATGGGACCCCCTCAAAGCTCCAGGGACCCTCGGAATGGGACCCCCCCAAAGCCCCAAGGACCCTAGGGATGGGACCCCAGGGACCCCCAAAATGGGACCCCCTCAAAGCTCCAGGGACCCTCGGAATGGGACCCCCCCAACGGTCCAAGGACCCTCTGGATGGGACCCCCAGGGACCCCCAAAATGGGACCCTCTCAAAGCCCCAGGGACCCTCAGGATGGGACCCCCCAAAGCCCCAAGGACCCTCGGGATGGGGCCCCCAGCGACCCCCAAAATGGGACCCCCCTCAAAGCCCCAGGGACCCCCAGAATGGGACCCCCAAAATGGGACCCCCTCAAAGCTCCAGGGACCCTCGGAATGGGACCCCCCCAAAGCTCCAAGGACCCTCGGGATGGGACCCCAGGGACCCCCAAAATGGGACCCTCTCAAAGCCCCAAGGACCCTCAGGATGGGACCCCCCCAAAGGCCCAAGGACCCTCTGGATGAGACCCCCAGGGACCCCCAAAATGGGACCCCCCCAAAGCCCCAGGGACCCCCAAAATGGGACCCCCTCAAAGCTCCAGGGACCCTCGGGATGGGACCCCCAGGGACCCCCAAAATGGGACCCCCCTCAAAGCCCCAGGGACCCCCAGAATGGGACCCCCAAAATGGGACCCCCTCAAAGCTCCAGGGACCCTCGGAATGGGACCCCCCCAAAGCTCCAAGGACCCTCGGGATGGGACCCCCATGGACCCCCAAAATGGGACCCTCTCAAAGCCCCAGGGACCCTCAGGATGGGCCCCCCAAAATGGGGCCTCCCTGGGTTTTGGGGTCCCTCCTTGGGTTTTGGGGTCCCATCTGGGTCTTGAGGTCCCTCTCTGGGTTTCGTGGTCCCTCCTTGGGTTTCGTGGTCCCACCTTGGGTTTCGGGGTCCCATCTAGGTCTTGGGGTCCCTCCCTGGGTTTTGGGGTCCCATCTGGATTTGGGGTCCCATCTGAGTTTTGGGGTCCCTCCCTGGCTTTTGGGGTCCATCTGGATTTTGGGGTCCCTCCCTGGCTTTTGGGGTCCATCTGGATTTTGGTGTCTCTCCCTGGGTTTCGGGGTCCCATCTGGGTCTTGAGGTCCCTCTCTGGTTTTCGTGGTCCCTCCTTGGGTTTCGGGGTCCCATCTGGGTTTTGGGGTCCGTCCCTGGGTTTTGGGGTCCCATCTGGATTTGGAGGTCCCTCCTTGGGTTTCGGGGTCCCATCTAGGTCTTGGGATCCCTCCCTGGGTTTTGGGGTCCCATCTGGTTCTTGAGGTCCCTCTCTGGGTTTCGTGGTCCCTCCTTGGGTTTTGGGGTCCCATCTGGGTATTGGGGTCCCTCCCTGGCTTTTGGGGTCCATCTGGATTTTGGTGTCTCTCCCTGGGTTTCGGGGTCCCATCTGGGTCTTGGGATCCCTCCCTGGGTTTTGGGGTCTCATCTGGATTTGGGGGTCCCTCCTTGGGTTTCGAGGTCCCATCTAGGTCTTGGGGTCCCTCCCTGGCTTTTGGGGTCTCATCTGGATTTGGGGGTCCCTCCTTGGGTTTCGGGGTCCCATCTGGTTCTTGAGGTCCCTCTCTGGGTTTCGTGGTCCCTCCTTGGGTTTCGGGGTCCCATCTGGGTTTTGGGGTCCCTCCTTGGGTTTCGGGGTCCCATCTGGGTCTTGAGGTCCCTCTCTGGGTCTTGGGGTCCCTCCTTGGGTTTCGGGGTCCCATCTAGGTCTTGGGGTCCCTCCCTGGCTTTTGGGGTCTCATCTGGATTTGGGGGTCCCTCCTTGGGTTTCGGGGTCCCATCTGGGTCTTGAGGTCCCTCTCTGGGTTTCGTGGTCCCTCCTTGGGTTTCGGGGTCCCATCTGGGACTTGAGGTCCCTCTCTGGGTCTTGGGGTCCCTCCTTGGGTTTCGTGGTCCCTCCTTGGGTTTTGGGGTCCCTCCTTGGGTTTCGGGGTCCCATCTGGGTCTTGAGGTCCCTCTCTGGGTCTTGGGGTCCCTCCTTGGGTTTCGGGGTCCCATCTGGGTTTTGGGGTCCCTCCTTGGGTTTCGGGGTCCCATCTGGGTCTTGAGGTCCATCTCTGGGTCTTGGGGTCCCTCCTTGGGTTTTGGGGTCCCTCCTTGGGTTTCGGGGTCCCATCTGGGTTTTGGGGTCCCTCCTTGGGTTTCGGGGTCCCATCTGGGTCTTGTGATCCCTCTCTGGGTTTCGTGGTCCCTCCTTGGGTTAAGGGGTCCCATCTAGGTCTTGGGGTCCCTCCCTGGCTTTTGGGGTCTCATCTGGATTTGGGGGTCCCTCCTTGGGTTTCGGGGTCCCATCTGGGTTTTGGGGTCCCTCCTTGGGTTTCGGGGTCCCATCTGGTTCTTGAGGTCCCTCTCTGGGTTTCGTGGTCCCTCCTTGGGTTTTGGGGTCCCTCTCTGGGTTTCGTGGTCCCTCCTTGGGTTTTGGGGTCCCATCTGAGTTTTGGGGTCCCTCCCTGGCTTTTGGGGTCTCATCTGGATTTGGGGGTCCCTCCTTGGGTTTCGGGGTCCCATCTGGGTTTTGGGGTCCCTCCCTGGATTTCGGGGTCCCATCTGGTTCTTGAGGTCCCTCTCTGGGTTTCGTGGTCCCTCCTTGGGTTTCGGGGTCCCATCTGAGTTTTGGGGTCCCTCCCTGGATTTCGGGGTCCCATCTACGTCTTGGGGTCCCTCCCTGGCTTTTGGGGTCTCATCTGGATTTGGGGGTCCCTCCTTGGGTTTCGGGGTCCCATCTGGGTTTTGGGGTCCCTCCTTGGGTTTCGGGGTCCCATCTGGTTCTTGAGGTCCCTCTCTGGGTTTCGTGGTCCCTCCTTGGGTTTTGGGGTCCCATCTGAGTTTTGGGGTCCCTCCCTGGATTTCGGGGTCCCATCTACGTCTTGGGGTCCCTCCCTGGCTTTTGGGGTCTCATCTGGATTTGGGGGTCCCTCCTTGGGTTTCGGGGTCCCATCTGGTTCTTGAGGTCCCTCTCTGGGTTTCGTGGTCCCTCCTTGGGTTTCGCGGTCCCATCTGAGTTTTGGGGTCCCTCCCTGGATTTCGGGGTCCCATCTAGGTCTTGGGGTCCCTCCCTGGCTTTTGGGGTCTCATCTGGATTTGGGGTTCCCTCCTTGGGTTTCGGGGTCCCATCTGGGTTTTGGGGTCCCTCCTTGGGTTTCGGGGTCCCATCTGGTTCTTGAGGTCCCTCTCTGGGTTTCGTGGTCCCTCCTTGGGTTTTGGGGTCCCATCTGAGTTTTGGGGTCCCTCCCTGGCTTTTGGGGTCCCATCTGGATTTGGGGGTCCCTCCTTGGGTTTCGGGGTCCCATCTGGTTCTTGAGGTCCCTCCTTGGGTTTCGTGGTCCCTCCTTGGGTTTTGGGGTCCATCTGGATTTTGGTGTCTCTCCCTGGGTTTCGGGGTCCCATCTGGGTCTTGAGGTCCCTCCTTGGGTTTCAGGGTCCCTCCTTGGGTTTCGGGGTCCCATCTGGGTTTCAGGGTCCCATCTAGGTCTTGGGATCCCTCCCTGGCTTTTGGGGTCTCATCTGGATTTGGGGGTCCCTCCTTGGGTTTCGGGGTCCCATCTGGTTCTTGAGGTCCCTC
>JAUNZM010002074.1:0-40899 GCA_033459285.1 Clamator glandarius | reverse complement strand
GAGAGGGGACCCCGACCCATAGAGAGGGGATCCACACCCATAGCGAGGGGATCCACACCCACAGGGGGGACCCCGACACATAGCGAGGGGACCCACACCCATAGAGAGGGGACCCCGACCCATAGGGGGGGACCCACACCCATAGAGAGGGGACCCCGACCCATAGAGAGGGGATCCCGACCCATAGAGGGGATCCCGACCCATAGAGGGGATCCCGACCCATAGAGAGGGGACCCGCACCCACAGGGGGGACCCAGACCCATAGGGGGGGACCCACACCCATAGCGAGGGGACCCCGACCCATAGAGAGGGGACCCCGACCCATAGCGAGGGGACCCACACCCACAGGGGGGACCCCGACCCATAGAGAGGGGACCCCGACCCATAGAGAGGGGACCCACACCCATAGAGAGGGGACCCCGACCCATAGAGAGGGGACCCACACCCAGAGGGGGGACCCCGACCCATAGAGGGGGGACCCCGACTCATAGCGAGGGGACCCCGACCTATAGAGAGGGGACCCCAACCCATAGAGAGGGGATCCACACCCACAGGGGGGACCCCGACCCATAGCGAGGGGATCTGACCCATAGAGAGGGGACCCCGACCCATAGAGAGGGGACCCCAACCCATAGAGAGGGGATCCACACCCACAGGGGGGACCCCGACCCATAGCGAGGGGACCCCGACCCATAGTGAGGGGACCCACACCCATAGAGAGGGGACCCACACCCATAGAGAGGGGACCCCGACCCATAGAGAGGGGACCCCGACCCATAGCAAGGGGACCCACACCCACAGGGGGGACCCCGACCCATAGCGAGGGGACCCACACCCACAGGGGGGACCCACACCCATAGAGAGGGGACCCCGACCCATAGAGAGGGGATCCCGACCCATAGAGAGGGGACCCCGACCCATAGAGAGGGGATCCCGACCCATAGAGGGGACCCCGACCCATAGAGAGGGGACCCACACCCACAGGGGGGACCCCGACCCATAGGGGGGGACCCACACCCATAGAGAGGGGACCCCGACCCATAGAGAGGGGACCCCGACCCATAGAGAGGGGACCCACACCCACAGGGGGGACCCCGACCCATAGGGGGGGACCCACACCCATAGAGAGGGGACCCCGACCCATAGGGGGGGACCCACACCCATAGAGAGGGGACCCCGACCCATAGAGAGGGGACCCACACCCACAGGGGGGACCCCGACCCATAGAGAGGGGACCCACACCCATAGAGAGGGGACCCCGACCCATAGAGAGGGGACCCACACCCACAGGGGGGACCCCGACCCATAGCGAGGGGACCCACACCCATAGAGAGGGGACCCCGACCCATAGAGAGGGGACCCCGACCCATAGGGGGGGACCCACACCCATAGAGAGGGGACCCACACCCACAGGGGGGACCCCGACCCATAGGGGGGGACCCACACCCATAGCGAGGGGATCTGACCCATAGAGAGGGGACCCACACCCATAGAGGGGGGACCCACACCCACAGGGGGGACCCCGACCCATAGCGAGGGGACCCCGACCTATAGAGGGGGGATCCCAACCCATAGAGAGGGGACCCACACCCATAGGGGGGACCCCGGCCCATAGCAAGGGGACCCACACCCACAGGGGGGACCCCAACCCATAGGGGGGGGACCCACACCCATAGAGAGGGGACCCACACCCATAGGGGGGACCCCGACCCATAGAGAGGGGACCCACACCCAGAGGGGGGACCCCGACCCATAGAGGGGGGACCCCGACTCATAGCGAGGGGACCCCGACCCATAGAGAGGGGACCCCGACCCATAGAGGGGATCCTGACCCATAGAGGGGATCCCGACCCATAGTGAGGGGATCCCGACCCATAGAGGGGGGATCCCAACCCATAGAGAGGGGACCCACACCCATAGGGGGGACCCCGGCCCATAGCAAGGGGACCCACACCCACAGGGGGGACCCCAACCCATAGGGGGGGGACCCACACCCATAGAGAGGGGACCCACACCCATAGGGGGGACCCCGACCCATAGAGAGGGGACCCACACCCAGAGGGGGGACCCCGACCCATAGAGGGGGGACCCCGACTCATAGCGAGGGGACCCCGACCCATAGAGAGGGGACCCCGACCCATAGAGGGGATCCTGACCCATAGAGGGGATCCCGACCCATAGTGAGGGGATCCCGACCCATAGAGAGGGGACCCCAACCCATAGAGAGGGGACCCCAACCCATAGGGGGGATCCTGACCCATAGAGGGGACCCCGACCCATAGCGAGGGGATCCCGACCCATAGTGAGGGGACCCCGACCCATAGAGGGGATCCTGACCCATAGAGGGGATCCCGACCCATAGAGGGGACCCCAACCCATAGGGGGGATCCTGACCCATAGAGGGGACCCCGACCCATAGCGAGGGGATCCCGACCCATAGAGGAGGGGCAGCCCCCTGCCCCACGGCTGCCCCATAACTCACCGCAGATCCATGGCCGTGTGGGTCTCGTCCTCCCCATGGATGTCGAATGCGTGCACTGGGGGGGGTGAGGCCTCAGCCCTGCCCCATAGCTCTGCCCCATAGAGCCCACAGACCCCACAGAGCCCATGGAGCCCATAGAAACCCATAGAGCCCATAGAGACCCCATAGAGACCCCATAGAGACCCATAGAGACCCATAGAGACCTCATAGAGCCCATAGAGCCCATAGAGACCCCATAGAGACCCCATAGAGACCCCATAGAGACCCATAGAGCCCATAGAGACCATAGAGCCCATAGAGCCCATAGAGACCCATAGAGACCCATAGAGACCCCATAGAGCCCATAGAGACCATAGAGCCCATAGACCCCACAGAGCCCATGGAGCCCATAGAGCCCACAGACCCCACAGAGCCCATAGAGACCATAGAGACCCATAGAGCCCACAGACCCCACAGAGCCCATAGAGACCATAGAGCCCATAGAGCCCATAGAGCCCATAGAGACCCATAGAGACCCCATAGAGACCCCATAGAGCCCACAGAGCCCACAGAGCCCACAGACCCCACAGAGCCCATAGAGCCCATAGAGCCCATAGAGACCATAGAGACCCATAGAGCCCATAGACCCCACAGACCCCATAGAGACCCCATAGAGCCCATAGAGACCCATAGAGACCCCATAGAGACCCCATAGAGCCCATAGAGCCCCATAGAGCCCATAGAGACCCATAGAGACCCCGTAGAGACCCCATAGAGCCCATAGAGCCCCATAGAGCCCATAGAGACCCCATAGAGCCCATAGAGACCCCATAGAGACCCCATAGAGCCCATAGAGCCCATTGAGACCCCATAGAGACCCCATAGAGACCCCATAGAGACCCATAGAGCCCATAGAGACCCCATAGAGACCCCATAGAGCCCATTGAGACCCCATAGAGACCCCATAGAGCCCATAGAGACCCCATAGACCCCATAGAGACCCCATAGACCCCATAGAGACCCCATAGAGACCCCATAGAGCCCATAGAGACCCCATAGAGACCCCATAGAGACCCCATAGAGCCCATAGAGACCCCATAGAGACCCCATAGAGACCCCATAGAGCCCATAGAGACCCCATAGAGACCCCATAGACCCCATAGAGACCCCATAGAGACCCCATATAGCCCCCACAGAGCCCATAGAGCCCATAGAGACCCCATAGAGACCCCATAGAGACCCCATAGAGACCCCACAGAGCCCATAGAGACCCCATAGAGACCCCACAGAGCCCATATAGCCCCCATAGAGCCCATAGAGACCCCATAGAGACCCCATAGAGACCCCATAGAGCCCATAGAGACCCCATAGAGCCCATAGAGCCCATAGAGACCCCATAGAGACCCCACAGAGCCCATAGAGACCCCATAGAGACCCCATAGACA
The DNA here is from genome assembly GCA_033459285.1 of Clamator glandarius. Lineage (NCBI taxonomy): Eukaryota > Metazoa > Chordata > Aves > Cuculiformes > Cuculidae > Clamator > Clamator glandarius. The sequence continues at coordinate 36,993 of JAUNZM010002074.1, read as the reverse complement.
CCCCATAGAGACCCCATAGAGACCCCATAGACCCCATAGAGACCCCATAGAGACCCCATATAGCCCCCACAGAGCCCATATAGCCCCCACAGAGCCAATAGAGCCCATAGAGACCCCATAGAGACCCCATAGAGCCCATAGAGCCCATAGAGACCCCATAGAGACCCCATAGAGCCCATAGAGCCCATAGAGACCCCATAGAGCCCCCATAGAGACCCCATAGAGACCCCATAGAGACCCCATAGAGCCCCCATAGAGACCCCATAGAGCCCCCATCGAGACCCGTAGAGCCCCCCAGAGCCGCCCCACGGCTGCCCCGCCGCTGACCGTAGGGGGACCAGCTGCAGTAGAGCCCGTGGCGGCCGTCGGGGGTGAGGGCCACGTCCAGGATGCTCCAGCCCACGTCCCGGCCCCGCGTCGAGCGCAGCAGCCGCAGCCCCCGCCCCACGGCCCCGTAAACCCGCAGGGAGTGGTCTGGGGCGGGCAGGGAGGCCCCACGGAGACCCACAGGGATCAGTAGGGACCCACAGGGACCCACAGAGCTCATAGGGATCAACAGGGACCCATAGAGATCAATGGGGACCCATAGGGATCAATAGGAACCCATAGAGATCAATAGGGACCCATAGGGATCAATAGGGACCCATAGGGATCATTACAAAGAGAGACCCATAGGGACCAATGGGAACTAACAGGGATCAATAGGGACCCGTAGAGACCCATAGGGATCAATAGGGACCCACAAAGATCAATGGGGACCCATAGGGATCAATGGGAACCAATAGAGATCAATAGGGACTCATAGAGCCCATAGGGACCCATAGAAACCAATGGGAAGCAATGGAATCAATGGGACCAATAGGGATCAATGGGACCAATAGGGATCGATTGGAACCAATAGGGATCAATAGGGATCAATGGGAGCCCCGGAGCACCCCATAGCGCCCCATAGAGACCCCATAGAGACCCATAGAGACCCCATAGAGCCCATAGGGACCCACAGAACCCATAGAGACCAATGGGAAGCAATAGAATCAATGGGACCAATAGGGATCAATGGAATCAATAGGGATCAATGGGACCAATAGGGATCAAGAGGGATCAATGGGAGCCCCGGAGCACCCCATAGCGACCCCTAGCGCCCCATAGAGACCCCATAGAGCCCATAGAGACCCACAGAGCCCATAGAGACCAATGGGAAGCAATAAACTCAATGGGACCAATAGGGATCAATGGGATCAATAGGGATCAATGGGAGCCCCGGAGCACCCCATAGCGCCCCCTAGCGCCCATAGGGACCCATAGAGACCCCATAGAGACCCCATAGAGCCCATAGGGACCCATAGAGCCCATAGAGCCCATAGAGACCAATGGGAAGCAATAAAATTAATGGGACCAATAGGGATCAATGGGACCAATAGGGATCAATAGGGATCAATGGGAGCCCCGGAGCACCCCATAGCGCCCCCTAGCGCCCCCTAGAGCCCATAGGGACCCATAGAGACCCCATAGAGACCCCATAGAGCCCATAGGGACCCATAGAGCCCATAGGGACCCATAGAGTCCATAGAGACCAATGGGAAGCAATAAAATTAATGGGACCAATAGGGATCAATGGGACCAATAGGGATCAATGGGAGCCCCGGAGCACCCCATAGCGCCCCCTAGCGCCCCCTAGAGCCCATAGGGACCCATAGAGACCCCATAGAGACCCCATAGAGCCCATAGGGACCCATAGAGCCCATAGGGACCCATAGAGTCCATAGAGACCAATGGGAAGCAATAAAATTAATGGGACCAATAGGGATCAATGGGACCAATAGGGATCAATAGGGATCAATGGGAGCCCCGGAGCACCCCATAGCGCCCCCTAGCACCCCATAGAGCCCATAGGGACCCATAGAGACCCACAGAGACCCCATAGAGCCCATAGGGCCCCACAGAGCCCACGGAAACCAACGGGACGCAAGGGAATCAATGGGAACCAAGGGAACCGATAGGGACCGATAGCAATCAATAGCGATCAATAAGGATCAGCAGGAGCCCCCCGAGCTGCTCCCACCCGACAAGCACCTTGGCAGGCGGAGACGAAGAGGGATCCGTCGTCGTTGAAGACGCCGCAGAAAGCTTTGTGGGGGTAGGCGGCGGCGAAGACCTCGGCGTTGGGCAGGAAACTTTGTGTGGGGGGACACGGAGATGTGGGGCGGCCCCATAGATCCCCTCGGCGGGACCCACGGGGGCAGCCGCCCTGCCCCATAGATCCCTTCCACCCGCCTCGCCCTGCCCCACAGATCCTCACCGGGAGCTCAGGCGGTTCTGCTCCGCAGCCGAGAAGCTGCGGCCCCACTCGCGCTGTGGGGAGAGAGCGACCCATAGATCGGGCTGCCTGCCCCATAGCGGCCTGCTCAGACCCATAGATGAGCCTCCCTGCCCCATAGATGAGCCTCCCTGCCCCATAGATGAGCCTCCCTGCCCCATAGCGGCCTGCTCAGAGCCATAGATGAGCCTCCCTGCCCCATAGATGAGCCTCCCTGCCCCATAGCGGCCTGCTCAGAGCCATAGATGAGCCTCCCTGCCCCAGAGCGGCCTGCTCAGACCCATAGATGAGCCTCCCTGCCCCATAGATGAGCCTCCCTGCCCCATAGCGGCCTGCTCAGAGCCATAGATGAGCCTCCCTGCCCCAGAGCGGCCTGCTCAGACCCATAGATGAGCCTCCCTGCCCCATAGCGGCCTGCTCAGACCCATAGATGAGCCTCCCTGCCCCAGAGCGGCCTGCTCAGACCCATAGATGAGCCTCCCTGCCCCATAGATGAGCCTCCCTGCCCCATAGCGGCCTGCTCAGAGCCATAGATGAGCCTCCCTGCCCCATAGCGGCCCGCTCAGACCCATAGATGAGCCTCCCTGCCCCATAGCGGCCTGCTCAGACCCATAGATGAGCCTCCCTGCCCCATAGATGAGCCTCCCTGCCCCATAGCGGCCCGCTCAGACCCATAGATGAGCCTCCCTGCCCCATAGCGGCCTGCTCAGACCCATAGATGAGCCTCCCTGCCCCATAGATGAGCCTCCCTGCCCCAGAGCGGCCTGCTCAGACCCATAGATGAGCCTCCCTGCCCCATAGATGAGCCTCCCTGCCCCATAGCGGCCTGCTCAGACCCATAGATGAGCCTCCCTGCCCCATAGATGAGCCTCCCTGCCCCATAGCGGCCTGCTCAGACCCATAGATGAGCCTCCCTGCCCCATAGATGAGCCTCCCTGCCCCATAGATGAGCCTCCCTGCCCCATAGCGGCCCGCTCAGACCCATAGATGAGCCTCCCTGCCCCATAGCGGCCTGCTCAGACCCATAGATGAGCCTCCCTGCCCCATAGATGAGCCTCCCTGCCCCATAGCGGCCTGCTCAGACCCATAGATGAGCCTCCCTGCCCCATAGCGGCCTGCTCAGACCCATAGCGGCCCGCTCAGACCCATAGATGAGCCTCCCTGCCCCATAGCGGCCTGCTCAGACCCATAGATGAGCCTCCCTGCCCCACAGATTGGCCTCCCTGCCCCACAGAGAACCAATAGGGATCAATAGGGATCAATAGGAGCCCCATAGAGGCCCATAGGGGCTGACAGAACCAACGAAATCAATGGAACCTGTAAGGACCAATAAGGATCAATAGGGACCAATAAGGATCAATGGGACACCCCATAGGGACCAATAGGAACCAATAAAGATCAATAGGGACCAACAGGAACCAACAGGGATCAATGGGAGACGCCATAGGGACTCACAGAGGCCAATAGGAACCAATAAGGATCAATAGGGATCAATGGGAGACCCCATAGGGACCAATAGGAACCAATAAGGATCAATAGGGACCAACAGGAACCAATAGGGACCAATAGGGATCAATGGGACACCCCATAGGGACTCACAGAGGCCAATAGGAACCAATAAGGATCAATAGGGATCAATGGGAGACCCCATAGGGACCAATAGGAACCAATAAGGATCAATAGGGACCAACAGGAACCAATAGGGACCAATAGGGATCAATGGGACACTCCATAGGGACCAATAGGAACAAATAGGGAGCAATAGGGATCAATGGGAGACCCCATAGGGACCAACAGGAACCAATAAGGATCAGGAGGGATCAATAGCAACCAATAGGGATCAATGGGGCACCCCATAGGGACCAATAGGAACAAATAGGGACCAATAGGGATCAATGGGAGACCCCATAGGGACCAATAGGAACAAATAGGGACCAATAGGGATCAATGGGAGACCCCATAGGGACCAATAGGAACCAATAAGGATCAATAGGGACCAACAGGAACCAATAGGGACCAATAAGGATCAATGGGACACCCCATAGGGACACAAAGGGACCAATAGGAACCAATAAGGATCAATAGGGATCAATGGGAGACCCCATAGGGACCAACAGGAACCAATAAGGATCAATGGGGACCAATAGGGATCAATAGGGGCCCGCAGGCCCCTCCCACCTGCCGCAGCCGCCGGGTCACGTGATCAGGGTGGGGGCCCCGCCCCTCCCGCAGCTCCAGCAGGAAGGGGGAGGGGCCTGTGGGGGGGTCACCTGGTTGGAGAGGGCGGGGCTTGTGGAGGCCACGCCCCCACCCCGCCCCCACCCCCCGCAGGTCCCTCACCTGGATCGGCCCCTCCCCCCTCGGCTTCCGGCTCCGGAGGATCCACCGGGACCTATAGGGACCCATAGAGACCCCATAGAGCCTATAGGGACCCATAGAGCCTATAGGGACCCATAGAGCCTATAGGGACCCATAGAGACCCCATAGAGCCTATAGGGACCCATAGAGACCCCATAGAGCCTATAGGGACCCATAGAGCCTATAGGGACCCATAGAGACCCCATAGAGCCTATAGGGACCCATAGAGCCTATAGGGACCCATAGAGACCCCACAGAGCCTATAGGGACCCATAGAGCCTATAGGGACCCATAGAGCCTATAGGGACCCATAGAGACCCCATAGAGCCTATAGGGACCCATAGAGCCTATAGGGACCCATAGAGACCCCATAGAGCCTATAGGGACCCATAGAGCCTATAGGGACCCATAGAGACCCCATAGAGCCTATAGGGACCCATAGAGACCCCATAGAGCCTATAGGGACCCATAGAGCCTATAGGGACCCATAGAGACCCCATAGAGCCTATAGGGACCCATAGAGCCTATAGGGACCCATAGAGACCCCACAGAGCCTATAGGGACCCATAGAGCCTATAGGGACCCATAGAGCCTATAGGGACCCATAGAGACCCCATAGAGCCTATAGGGACCCATAGAGACCCCATAGAGCCTATAGGGACCCATAGAGACCCCATAGAGCCTATAGGGACCCATAGAGCCTATAGGGACCCATAGAGACCCCATAGAGCCTATAGGGACCCATAGAGACCCCATAGAGCCTATAGGGACCCATAGAGACCCCATAGAGCCTATAGGGACCCATAGAGCCTATAGGGACCCATAGAGACCCCATAGAGCCTATAGGGACCCATAGAGACCCCATAGAGCCTATAGGGACCCATAGAGCCTATAGGGACCCATAGAGACCCCATAGAGCCTATAGGGACCCATAGAGACCCCATAGAGCCTATAGGGACCCATAGAGCCTATAGGGACCCATAGAGACCCCATAGAGCCTATAGGGACCCATAGAGACCCCATAGAGCCTATAGGGACCCATAGAGCCTATAGGGACCCATAGAGACCCCATAGAGCCTATAGGGACCCATAGAGCCTATAGGGACCCATAGAGACCCCATAGAGCCTATAGGGACCCACAGAGACCCCATAGAGCCTATAGGGACCCATAGAGCCTATAGGGACCCATAGAGACCCCATAGAGCCTATAGGGACCCATAGAGCCTATAGGGACCCATAGAGCCTATAGGGACCCATAGAGACCCCATAGAGCCTATAGGGACCCATAGAGCCTATAGGGACCCATAGAGACCCCATAGAGCCTATAGGGACCCATAGAGACCCCATAGAGCCTATAGGGACCCATAGAGCCTATAGGGACCCATAGAGACCCCATAGAGCCTATAGGGACCCATAGAGCCTATAGGGACCCATAGAGACCCCATAGAGCCTATAGAGACCAATGGATCCTATAGGGACCCATAGAGCCTATAAAGACCCCATAGAGTCTATAGGGACCCATAGAGACCAATAGGGACCCGATAGAGACCCAGTGGGACCCATAGAGACCCCATAGAGCCTATAGGGACCCATAGAGCCTATAGGGACCCATAGAGACCCCATAGAGCCTATAGGGACCCACAGAGACCCCATAGAGCCTATAGGGACCCATAGAGCCTATAGGGACCCATAGAGACCCCATAGAGCCTATAGGGACCCATAGAGCCTATAGGGACCCATAGAGCCTATAGGGACCCATAGAGACCCCATAGAGCCTATAGGGACCCATAGAGCCTATAGGGACCCATAGAGCCTATAGGGACCCATAGAGACCCCATAGAGCCTATAGGGACCCATAGAGACCCCATAGAGCCTATAGGGACCCATAGAGCCTATAGGGACCCATAGAGACCCCATAGAGCCTATAGGGACCCATAGAGCCTATAGGGACCCATAGAGACCCCATAGAGCCTATAGGGACCCATAGAGCCTATAGGGACCCATAGAGACCCCATAGAGCCTATAGGGACCCATAGAGACCCCATAGAGCCTATAGGGACCCATAGAGCCTATAGGGACCCATAGAGACCCCCATAGAGCCTATAGGGACCCATAGAGACCCCATAGAGCCTATAGGGACCCATAGAGACCCATAGAGCCTATAGGGACCCATAGAGCCTATAGGGACCCATAGAGACCCCATAGAGCCTATAGGGACCCATAGAGCCTATAGGGACCCATAGAGACCCCATAGAGCCTATAGGGACCCACAGAGACCCATAGAGCCTATAGGGACCCATAGAGCCTATAGGGACCCATAGAGACCCCATAGAGGCCTATAGGGACCCATAGAGCCTATAGGGACCCATAGAGCCTATAGGGACCCATAGAGACCCCATAGAGCCTATAGGGACCCATAGAGCCTATAGGGACCCATAGAGACCCCATAGAGCCTATAGGGACCCATAGAGACCCCATAGAGCCTATAGGGACCCATAGAGCCTATAGGGACCCATAGAGACCCCATAGAGCCTATAGGGACCCATAGAGCCTATAGGGACCCATAGAGACCCCATAGAGCCTATAGAGACCAATGGATCCTATAGGGACCCATAGAGCCTATAAAGACCCCATAGAGTCTATAGGGACCCATAGAGACCAATAGGGACCCGATAGAGACCCAGTGGGACCCATAGAGACCCCATAGAGCCTATAGGGACCCATAGAGCCTATAGGGACCCATAGAGACCCCATAGAGCCTATAGGGACCCACAGAGACCCCATAGAGCCTATAGGGACCCATAGAGCCTATAGGGACCCATAGAGACCCCATAGAGCCTATAGGGACCCATAGAGCCTATAGGGACCCATAGAGCCTATAGGGACCCATAGAGACCCCATAGAGCCTATAGGGACCCATAGAGCCTATAGGGACCCATAGAGACCCCATAGAGCCTATAGGGACCCATAGAGACCCCATAGAGCCTATAGGGACCCATAGAGCCTATAGGGACCCATAGAGACCCCATAGAGCCTATAGGGACCCATAGAGCCTATAGGGACCCATAGAGACCCCATAGAGCCTATAGAGACCAATGGATCCTATAGGGACCCATAGAGCCTATAAAGACCCCATAGAGTCTATAGGGACCCATAGAGACCAATAGGGACCCGATAGAGACCCAGTGGGACCCATAGAGACCCCATAGAGCCTATAGGGACCCATAGAGCCTATAGGGACCCATAGAGACCCCATAGAGCCTATAGGGACCCACAGAGACCCCATAGAGCCTATAGGGACCCATAGAGCCTATAGGGACCCATAGAGACCCCATAGAGCCTATAGGGACCCATAGAGCCTATAGGGACCCATAGAGCCTATAGGGACCCATAGAGACCCCATAGAGCCTATAGGGACCCATAGAGCCTATAGGGACCCATAGAGCCTATAGGGACCCATAGAGACCCCATAGAGCCTATAGGGACCCATAGAGACCCCATAGAGCCTATAGGGACCCATAGAGCCTATAGGGACCCATAGAGACCCCATAGAGCCTATAGGGACCCATAGAGCCTATAGGGACCCATAGAGACCCCATAGAGCCTATAGGGACCCATAGAGCCTATAGGGACCCATAGAGACCCCATAGAGCCTATAGGGACCCATAGAGACCCCATAGAGCCTATAGGGACCCATAGAGCCTATAGGGACCCATAGAGACCCCATAGAGCCTATAGGGACCCATAGAGACCCCATAGAGCCTATAGGGACCCATAGAGACCCCATAGAGCCTATAGGGACCCATAGAGCCTATAGGGACCCATAGAGACCCCATAGAGCCTATAGGGACCCATAGAGCCTATAGGGACCCATAGAGACCCCATAGAGCCTATAGGGACCCACAGAGACCCCATAGAGCCTATAGGGACCCATAGAGCCTATAGGGACCCATAGAGACCCCATAGAGCCTATAGGGACCCATAGAGCCTATAGGGACCCATAGAGCCTATAGGGACCCATAGAGACCCCATAGAGCCTATAGGGACCCATAGAGCCTATAGGGACCCATAGAGACCCCATAGAGCCTATAGGGACCCATAGAGACCCCATAGAGCCTATAGGGACCCATAGAGCCTATAGGGACCCATAGAGACCCCATAGAGCCTATAGGGACCCATAGAGCCTATAGGGACCCATAGAGACCCCATAGAGCCTATAGAGACCAATGGATCCTATAGGGACCCATAGAGCCTATAAAGACCCCATAGAGTCTATAGGGACCCATAGAGACCAATAGGGACCCGATAGAGACCCAGTGGGACCCATAGAGACCCCATAGAGCCTATAGGGACCCATAGAGCCTATAGGGACCCATAGAGACCCCATAGAGCCTATAGGGACCCACAGAGACCCCATAGAGCCTATAGGGACCCATAGAGCCTATAGGGACCCATAGAGACCCCATAGAGCCTATAGGGACCCATAGAGCCTATAGGGACCCATAGAGCCTATAGGGACCCATAGAGACCCCATAGAGCCTATAGGGACCCATAGAGCCTATAGGGACCCATAGAGACCCCATAGAGCCTATAGGGACCCATAGAGACCCCATAGAGCCTATAGGGACCCATAGAGCCTATAGGGACCCATAGAGACCCCATAGAGCCTATAGGGACCCATAGAGCCTATAGGGACCCATAGAGACCCCATAGAGCCTATAGAGACCAATGGATCCTATAGGGACCCATAGAGCCTATAAAGACCCCATAGAGTCTATAGGGACCCATAGAGACCAATAGGGACCCGATAGAGACCCAGTGGGACCCATAGAGACCCCATAGAGCCTATAGGGACCCATAGAGCCTATAGGGACCCATAGAGACCCCATAGAGCCTATAGGGACCCACAGAGACCCCATAGAGCCTATAGGGACCCATAGAGCCTATAGGGACCCATAGAGACCCCATAGAGCCTATAGGGACCCATAGAGCCTATAGGGACCCATAGAGCCTATAGGGACCCATAGAGACCCCATAGAGCCTATAGGGACCCATAGAGCCTATAGGGACCCATAGAGCCTATAGGGACCCATAGAGACCCCATAGAGCCTATAGGGACCCATAGAGACCCCATAGAGCCTATAGGGACCCATAGAGCCTATAGGGACCCATAGAGACCCCATAGAGCCTATAGGGACCCATAGAGCCTATAGGGACCCATAGAGACCCCATAGAGCCTATAGGGACCCATAGAGCCTATAGGGACCCATAGAGACCCCATAGAGCCTATAGGGACCCATAGAGACCCCATAGAGCCTATAGGGACCCATAGAGCCTATAGGGACCCATAGAGACCCCATAGAGCCTATAGGGACCCATAGAGACCCCATAGAGCCTATAGGGACCCATAGAGCCTATAGGGACCCATAGAGACCCCATAGAGCCTATAGGGACCCATAGAGACCCCATAGAGCCTATAGGGACCCATAGAGCCTATAGGGACCCATAGAGACCCCATAGAGCCTATAGGGACCCATAGAGCCTATAGGGACCCATAGAGACCCCATAGAGCCTATAGGGACCCACAGAGACCCCATAGAGCCTATAGGGACCCATAGAGCCTATAGGGACCCATAGAGACCCCATAGAGCCTATAGGGACCCATAGAGCCTATAGGGACCCATAGAGCCTATAGGGACCCATAGAGACCCCATAGAGCCTATAGGGACCCATAGAGCCTATAGGGACCCATAGAGACCCCATAGAGCCTATAGGGACCCATAGAGACCCCATAGAGCCTATAGGGACCCATAGAGCCTATAGGGACCCATAGAGACCCCATAGAGCCTATAGGGACCCATAGAGCCTATAGGGACCCATAGAGACCCCATAGAGCCTATAGAGACCAATGGATCCTATAGGGACCCATAGAGCCTATAAAGACCCCATAGAGTCTATAGGGACCCATAGAGACCAATAGGGACCCGATAGAGACCCAGTGGGACCCATAGAGACCCCATAGAGCCTATAGGGACCCATAGAGCCTATAGGGACCCATAGAGACCCCATAGAGCCTATAGGGACCCACAGAGACCCCATAGAGCCTATAGGGACCCATAGAGCCTATAGGGACCCATAGAGACCCCATAGAGCCTATAGGGACCCATAGAGCCTATAGGGACCCATAGAGCCTATAGGGACCCATAGAGACCCCATAGAGCCTATAGGGACCCATAGAGCCTATAGGGACCCATAGAGCCTATAGGGACCCATAGAGACCCCATAGAGCCTATAGGGACCCATAGAGACCCCATAGAGCCTATAGGGACCCATAGAGCCTATAGGGACCCATAGAGACCCCATAGAGCCTATAGGGACCCATAGAGCCTATAGGGACCCATAGAGACCCCACAGAGCCTATAGGGACCCATAGAGCCTATAGGGACCCATAGAGCCTATAGGGACCCATAGAGACCCCATAGAGCCTATAGGGACCCATAGAGCCTATAGGGACCCATAGAGACCCCATAGAGCCTATAGGGACCCATAGAGCCTATAGGGACCCATAGAGACCCCATAGAGCCTATAGGGACCCATAGAGCCTATAGGGACCCATAGAGACCCCATAGAGCCTATAGGGACCCACAGAGACCCCATAGAGCCTATAGGGACCCATAGAGCCTATAGGGACCCATAGAGACCCCATAGAGCCTATAGGGACCCATAGAGCCTATAGGGACCCATAGAGCCTATAGGGACCCATAGAGACCCCATAGAGCCTATAGGGACCCATAGAGACCCCATAGAGCCTATAGGGACCCATAGAGACCCCATAGAGCCTATAGGGACCCATAGAGCCTATAGGGACCCATAGAGACCCCATAGAGCCTATAGGGACCCATAGAGCCTATAGGGACCCATAGAGACCCCATAGAGCCTATAGGGACCCATAGAGCCTATAGGGACCCATAGAGACCCCATAGAGCCTATAGAGACCAATGGATCCTATAGGGACCCATAGAGCCTATAAAGACCCCATAGAGTCTATAGGGACCCATAGAGACCAATAGGGACCCGATAGAGACCCAGTGGGACCCATAGAGACCCCATAGAGACCCATAGAGACCCCATAGAGACCCATAGAGACCCCTAGGAACCCATAGAGACCAATAGGGACCAATAAAGAGCAATAGGGACCCATAGGGACCCCATAGAGACCCCCACATCCCAGATCCTGCCCCACAGACACCTCAGAGTGCCCCCTCCAGCCCCACAGCCTGCCCCATAGAGCCCCATAGTGCCCCATAGAGCCCTACAGAGCCCTATAGAGCCCTATAGAGCCCTATAGAGCTCCACAGAGCCCCATAGTGCCCCATAGAGCCCCATAGTGCCCCATAGAGCCCTACAGAGCCCATAGAGCCCTATAGAGCCCTACAGAGCCCTATAGAGCCCCATAGAGCCCTATAGAGCCCCATAGAACCCCACAGTGCCCCATAGAGCCCTATAGAGCCCTATAGAGCCCCATAGTGCCCCATAGAGCCCTACAGAGCCCTATAGAGCCCTATAGAGCCCTACAGAGCCCGATAGAGCCCCACAGAGCCCTATAGAGCCCTATAGACCTCTATAGAGCCCGATAGAGCCCCATAGAGCCCTATAGAGCCCCATAGTGCCCCATAGAGCCCTATAGAGCCCTATAGAGCCCTACAGAGCCCTATAGAGCCCTACAGAGCCCTATAGAGCCTTATAGAGCCCCACAGAGCCCCATAGAGCCCTACAGAGCCCGATAGAGCCCCATAGAGCCCTATAGAGCCCGATAGAGCCCCATAGAGCCCTATAGAGCCCGATAGAGCCCCATAGAGCCCCATAGAGCCCTATAGAGCCCGATAGAGCCCCATAGAGCCCTATAGAGCCCCATAGAGCCCCATAGAGCCCTATAGAGCCCGATAGAGCCCCATAGAGCCCTATAGAGCCCGATAGAGCCCCATAGAGCCCCATAGAGCCCTATAGAGCCCGATAGAGCCCCATAGAGCCCTATAGAGCCCCATAGAGCCCCATAGAGCCCTATAGAGCCCGATAGAGCCCCATAGAGCCCCACAGAGCCCTATAGAGCCCTACAGAGCCCTATAGAGACCCCATAGAGCCCTATACAGCCCTATAGAGCCCTATAGAGCCCTATAGAGACCCCATAGAGCCCTATAGAGCCCTATAGAGCCCTATTGAGCCCCACAGAGCCCCATAGAGCCCCATAGAGCCCTATAGAGCCCTATAGAGCCCTACAGAGCCCGATAGAGCCCTATAGAGCCCTATAGAGCCCGATAGAGCCCCATAGAGCCCTATAGAGCCCTACAGAGCCCGATAGAGCCCTATAGAGCCCTATAGAGCCCTACAGAGCCCTACAGAGCCCTATAGAGCCCCATAGAGCCCTATAGAGCCCTACAGAGCCCTACAGAGCCCTATAGAGCCCTATAGAGCCCTACAGAGCCCTATAGAGCCCCATAGAGCCCTATAGAGCCCCATAGAGCCCCACAGAGCCCCATAGAGCCCTACAGAGCCCGATAGAGCCCTATAGAGCCCTATAGAGCCCTACAGAGCCCTACAGAGCCCTATAGTGCCCCATAGAGCCCTATAGAGCCCTACAGAGCCCTATAGAGCCCTACAGAGCCCTATAGAGCCCCATAGAGCCCCATAGAGCCCCACAGAGCCCCACAGAGCCCTATAGAGCCCCATAGAGCCCTATAGAGCCCCATAGAACCCCATAGAGCCATATAGAGCCCTACAGAGCCCTATAGAGACCCCATAGAGCCCTATAGAGCCCTATAGAGCCCGATAGAGCCCTATAGAGCCCTATAGAGCCCCATAGAGCCCTATAGAGCCCTACAGAGCCCTATAGAGCCCCATAGAGCCCTATAGAGCCCCATAGAACCCCATAGAGCCCTATAGAGCCCTACAGAGCCCTATAGAGCCCCATAGAGCCCTATAGAGCCCCATAGTGCCCCATAGAGCCCTATAGAGCCCCATAGAGCCCTATAGAGCCCCATAGAACCCTATAGAGCCCTATAGAGCCCTACAGAGCCCTATAGAGCCCCATAGAGCCCTATAGAGCCCTACAGAGCCCTATAGAGCCCTACTGAGCCCTATAGAGCCCCATAGAGCCCTATAGAGCCCTATAGAGCCCTATAGAGCCCTACAGAGCCCCATAGAGCCCCATAGAGCCCTATAGAGCCCCATAGAACCCCATAGAGCCCTATAGAGCCCTATAGAGCCCCATAGAGCCCTATAGAGCCCTACAGAGCCCCATAGAGCCCTATAGAGCCCTACTGAGCCCGATAGAGCCCCATAGTGCCCCATAGAGCCCTATAGAGCCCCATAGAGCCCCATAGAGCCCTATAGAGCCCTATAGAGCCCCATAGAGCCCTATAGAGCCCTACAGAGCCCCATAGAGCCCTATAGAGCCCTACTGAGCCCGATAGAGCCCCATAGAGCCCCATAGAGCCCTATAGAGCCCTATAGAGACCTACAGAGCCCTATAGAGCCCTATAGAGCCCCATAGAGCCCTATAGAGCCCTATAGAGCCCTATAGAGCCCTACAGAGCCCTATAGAGCCCCATAGAGCCCTATAGAGCCCTACAGAGCCCCATAGAGCCCCACAGAGCCCTATAGAGCCCCATAGAACCCCATAGAGCCCTATAGAGCCCTATAGAGCCCTACAGAGCCCTATAGAGACCCCATAGAGCCCTATAGAGCCCTACAGAGCCCTATAGAGCCCCATAGAGCCCTATAGAGCCCCATAGAGCCCCATAGAGCCCTACAGAGCCCCATAGAGCCCCATAGAGCCCTATAGAGCCCTACAGAGCCCCATAGAGCCCCATAGAGCCCTATAGAGCCCCATAGTGCCCCATAGAGCCCCATAGAGCCCTATAGAGCCCCATAGAGCCCCCATAGAGCCCCACAGAGCCCTATAGAGCCCCATAGAGCCCCACAGAGCCCCACAGAGCCCCATAGTGCCCCACAGAGCCCCACAGAGCCCTATAGAGCCCTATAGAGCCCCATAGAGCCCCACAGAGCCCTATAGAGCCCTATAGAGCCCTATAGAGCCCCACAGAGCCCCACAGAGCCCCCATAGAGCCCCACAGAGCCCGATAGAGCCCGATAGAGCCCCACAGAGCCCCACAGAGCCCCATAGAGCCCCACAGAGCCCCCATAGAGCCCCACAGAGCCCTACAGAGCCCGATAGAGCCCCATTGAGCCCTATAGAGCCCCATAGAGCCCCACAGAGCCCCATAGAGCCCCACAGAGCCCCATAGAGCCCCACAGAGCCCCATAGAGCCCCATAGAGCCCCACAGAGCCCCACAGAGCCCTATAGAGCCCCATAGAGCCCCCATAGAGCCCCACAGAGCCCCACAGAGCCCCCATAGAGCCCCACAGAGCCCGATAGAGCCCGATAGAGCCCCACAGAGCCCTATAGAGCCCCACAGAGCCCGATAGAGCCCCATTGAGCCCTATAGAGCCCCACAGAGCCCCATAGAGCCCCATAGTGCCCCATAGAGCCCTATAGAGCCCCATAGAGCCCCATAGTGCCCCACAGAGCCCCACAGAGCCCTATAGAGCCCCACAGAGCCCTATAGCAGCCCCTCTGCCCCACAGCGCCCCTCCCGCCCCATAGATCCCCCCCACAGAGCCCCATAGACACCCCAGAGCCCCCCCCTCACCCCCAAACCCGGAAGTTCCCTCCCCACTTCCGGTCCCCTCTTCCCTCACTTCCGCCCCTCCCCCTCCCCTCCCCAAACCCCCCGAACTAACCCCGAGCCGCCTCCCGCCGCTCGCGCCGCCACTTCCGCCTCGCACCGGAAGTGGGCGGGGAAAACACCCCCTCGGCCGGCGCGCCGGAAGTGACGTCACCGACAACCCGGAAGGCGGAAGCGGACGCGCTTGACCCCGCCCCAACGTGACCCCCCCCCCGAAATTAACCGTTTCAGCCACAAATTTCCCAATTTTCCCTCCAAATTCCCGGTTTTCCGCCCCCCAAAGTCCCTTTTTTCCCCCCCGAATTCACATTTTTCCACCCAATTTTCCCATTTTACCCCCAAATTCCTCAATTTTCTCCCCAAATTCCCTAATTTCCCCCCAAATTCCTCAATTTTCTCCCCAAATTCCCTAATTTCCCCCCAAATTTAACTATTTTCTCCCAGAATTCCCTAATTTCCCCCCAAATTCCCCGATTTTCTCCTCAAATTCCCCAATTTTCTCCCAGAATTCCCTAATTTCCCCCCAAATTTCCCAATTTTCTCTTCAAATTCCCCAATTTTCTCCCAGAAATCCCTAATTTTCCTCCAAATTCCCCAATTTTCTCCTCAAATTCCTCAATTTTCCCCTAAATTCCCCAAATTCCCTAATTCCCCCCAAATTCCCCAATTTTCTCCCAGAATTCCCTAATTTTACCCCACTTTTCTCAATTTTCTCCTCAATTCCCCACTTCACCCCTAAATTTCCCCCCAAATTTCCCCAATTTCTCCCTAAATTCCCTAATTTTCTCCCAAATTTCCCAATTTCCCCCCAAATTCTTAAATTTTCCCCCAAATTTCCCTATTTTCTCCTCAATTTCCCCCTTCACCCCTAATTTTCTCCCCAAATTCCCCATTTTCCCCCAAATTCCCTAATTTCCCCCCAAATTTCCCAATTTTCTCCCCAAATTCCCTAATTTCCCCCCCAAATTTCTCAATTTTCTCCCCAAATTTCCCAATTTTCTCCCCAAATTCCCAATTTTCTCCCCAAATTCCCAATTTACCCCTAAATTTCCCCCCAAATTCTCCAATTTCCCCCCAAATTCTCTAATTTCCCCAAAATTCTCCAAATTTCCCCCAAATTCTCCAAATTTCTCCCAAAATTCCCTAATTTTCCCCCAAATTCCCTCATTTCCCCCCAAATTCTCCAAATTTCCCCCAAATTCTCCAAATTTCTCCCAAAATTCCCTAATTTTCCCCCAAATTCCCTCATTTCCCCCCAAATTCTCCAAATTTCTCCCCAAATTCCCCGATTTTCCCCCAAATTCTCCAAATTTCCCCCAATTCCCCCCCCGTGACCCCCACGTGACCCTGAGCCTCGTTTGTCCCTCTAACGAAGCAGGAGGGGGCGGCTTTATTGGTCCAAGATGGCGGAAAATACAAGATGGTGGCCACTGACCCTCTTCTAGAAGGTCCTAGTGGCCACCAACCCCCTTCTAGAAGGTCCTAGTGGCCACCAACCCCCTTCTAGAAGGTCCTAGTGGCCACCGACCCTCTTCTAGAAGGTCCTGGTGGCCACCGACCCTCTTCTAGAAGGTCCTAGTGGCCACCGACCCTCTTCTAGAAGGTCCTAGTGGCCACCAACCCCCTTCTAGAAGGTCCTAGTGGCCACCGACCCTCTTCTAGAAGGTCCTGGTGGCCACCAACCCTCTTCTAGAAGATCCTGTTGGCCACCAACCCTCTTGATCTTCAACCTACAAGGTCCTAGTGGCCACCAAGCCCCTTCCAGAAGATCCCGGTGGCCACCAAGCCCCTTCCAGAAGATCCCGGTGGCCACCAAGCCCCTTCCAGAAGGTGCCGGAGGCCACCAAGCCCCTTCCAGAAGATCCCGGTGGCCACCAAGCCCCTTCCAGAAGGTGCCGGAGGCCACCAAGCCCCTTCCAGAAGATCCCGGTGGCCACCAAGCCCCTTCCAGAAGGTGCCGGAGGCCACCAAGCCCCTTCCAGAAGATCCCGGTGGCCACCAAGCCCCTTCCAGAAGGTGCCGGAGGCCACCAAGCCCCTTCCAGAAGATCCCGGTGGCCACCAAGCCCCTTCCAGAAGGTGCCGGAGGCCACCAAGCCCCTTCCAGAAGATCCCGGTGGCCACCAAGCCCCTTCCAGAAGGTGCCGGAGGCCACCAAGCCCCTTCCAGAAGATCCCGGTGGCCACCAAGCCCCTTCCAGAAGATCCCGGTGGCCACCAAGCCCCTTCCAGAAGATCCCGGTGGCCACCAAGCCCCTTCCAGAAGATCCCGGTGGCCACCAAGCCCCTTCCAGAAGGTGCCGGAGGCCACCAAGCCCCTTCCAGAAGATCCCGGTGGCCACCAAGCCCCTTCCAGAAGGTGCCGGAGGCCACCAAGCCCCTTCCAGAAGATCCCGGTGGCCACCAAGCCCCTTCCAGAAGGTGCCGGAGGCCACCAAGCCCCTTCCAGAAGATCCCGGTGGCCACCAAGCCCCTTCCAGAAGATCCCGGTGGCCACCAAGCCCCTTCCAGAAGATCCCGGTGGCCACCAAGCCCCTTCCAGAAGATCCCGGTGGCCACCAAGCCCCTTCCAGAAGGTGCCGGAGGCCACCAAGCCCCTTCCAGAAGATCCCGGTGGCCACCAAGCCCCTTCCAGAAGGTGCCGGAGGCCACCAAGCCCCTTCCAGAAGATCCCGGTGGCCACCAAGCCCCTTCCAGAAGGTGCCGGAGGCCACCAAGCCCCTTCCAGAAGATCCCGGTGGCCACCAAGCCCCTTCCAGAAGATCCCGGTGGCCACCAAGCCCCTTCCAGAAGATCCCGGTGGCCACCAAGCCCCTTCCAGAAGATCCCGGTGGCCACCAAGCCCCTTCCAGAAGGTGCCGGAGGCCACCAAGCCCCTTCCAGAAGATCCCGGTGGCCACCAAGCCCCTTCCAGAAGGTGCCGGAGGCCACCAAGCCCCTTCCAGAAGATCCCGGTGGCCACCAAGCCCCTTCCAGAAGATCCCGGTGGCCACCAAGCCCCTTCCAGAAGATCCCGGTGGCCACCAAGCCCCTTCCAGAAGGTGTCGGTGGCCACCAAGCCCCTCGCCGGTCGTTCAGATCTTGCGGATCCTCTTCTCCAGGGCCTCCAGCTGCTCCATGACCTCGCGCGGAAGGTCCTCTCCGAAGTTCTCCTCGTAGTAGCTCCTCAGCTCCTTGGTCTCTCGCTCCCAGAAGCTCCGGTCGAGGGGGAAGAGGCTCCGGTAGGAGACCCCGGGGAGCCCCCCGAGCTCCAAAGCTCCTTCCTTGGGCACCAACCCGTAGGGCATCTCCACCGCGTTGTCCTCTCCGGCCACTCGGCCGCAGATCCAAGCGAGGACGCGGGCGTTGTGGCCGAATCCGGGCCAGAGGAACTTTCCGGAAGGTTCTCGGAGGAACCAGTTGACGTGGAAGATGCGAGGGAGGCGGAGGCCGCGGCGCTCGCCCAGCGACAGCCAGTGGGACAAGTAGCGGCCGGCGTTGTAGCCGAAGAAAGGCCTCATGGCGAAGGGGTCGTGGAGAAGACGCCGGCCTGGGGCGGGGGGACGGGCTTGTGGGGCCTGGGGGCGGTGTTATGGGGCCTGGGGGCGGAGTTATGGGGCCTGGGGGCGGAGTTATGGGGCCTAGAGGTGGTTTGGGGGGTGGGAAGCTCCTAGGAGGCATCTCAGGGGGGTTCTGGAGGACCTTCTGGAGCTTCTGGATGAGGATTATGGGGCCTGGGGACGTAGTTATGGGGCAGGGGGTGGAGTTATGGGGCCTGGGGCGGAGTTATGGGGCCTGGGGGCGGAGTTATGGGGCCTGGGGGCGGAGTTATGGGGCCTAGAGGTGGTTTGGGGGGTGGGAAGCTCCTAGGAGGCATCTCAGGGGGGTTCTGGAGGAGCTCGTGGAGCTTGTGGATGTGGATTATGGGGCCTGGGGACGGAGTTATGGGGCAGGGGGGCGGAGTTATGGGGCAGGGGGCGGAGTTATGGGGCCTGGGGGCGGAGTTATGGGGCCTAGAGGTGGTTTGGGGGGTGGGAAGCTCCTAGGAGGCATCTCAGGGGGGTTCTGGAGGAGCTCGTGGAGCTTCTAGATGGGGATTATGGGGTTTGGAGATGGAGTTATGGGGCCTGGGGGCGGAGTTATGGGGCCTGGGGGCGGAGTTATGGGGCCTGGGGGTGGAGTTATGGGGCAGGGGGCGGAGTTATGGGTCCTAGAGGTGGTTTGGGGGGTGGGAAGCTCCTAGGAGGCATCTCAGGGGGGTTCTGGAGGACCTTCTGGAGCTTCTGGATGTGGATTATTGGGCCTGGGGACGTAGTTATGGGGCAGGGGGTGGAGTTATGGGGCCTGGGGGCGGAGTTGTGGGGCCTGGGGGCGGAGTTGTGGGGCCTGGGGGCGGAGTTATGGGGCCTAGAGGTGGTTTGGGGGGTGGGAAGCTCCTAGGAGGCATCTCAGGGGGGTTCTGGAGGAGCTCGTGGAGCTTGTGGATGTGGATTATGGGGCCTGGGGACGTAGTTATGGGGCAGGGGGGCGGAGTTATGGGGCAGGGGGCGGAGTTATGGGGCCTAGAGGTGGTTTGGGGGCTGGGAAGCTCCTAGGAGGCATCTCAGGGGGGTTCTGGAGGAGCTTGTGGAGCTTCTGGATGAGGATTATGGGGCCAGGGGACGTAGTTATGGGGCAGGGGGTGGAGTTATGGGGCCTGGGGGCGGAGTTGTGGGGCCTGGGGGCGGAGTTATGGGGCCTAGAGGTGGTTTGGGGGGTGGGAAGCTCCTAGGAGGCATCTCAGGGGGGTTCTGGAGGAGCTCGTGGAGCTTCTAGATGGGGATTATGGGGTTTGGAGATGGAGTTATGGGGCCTGGGGGCGGAGTTATGGGGCCTGGGGGCGGAGTTATGGGGCCTGGGGGTGGAGTTATGGGGCAGGGGGTGGAGTTATGGGGCCTAGAGGTGGTTTGGGGGCTGGGAAGCTCCTAGGAGGCATCTCAGGGGGGTTCTGGAGGACCTTATGGAGCTTCTGGATGTGGATTATTGGGCCTGGGGACGTAGTTATGGGGCAGGGGGTGGAGTTATGGGGCCTGGGGGCGGAGTTGTGGGGCCTGGGGGCGGAGTTATGGGGCCTGGGGGTGGTTTGGGGGCTGGGAAGCTCCTAGGAGGCATCTCAGGGGGGTTCTGGAGGAGCTTGTGGAGCTTCTGGATGTGGATTATGGGGCCTGGGGGTGGAGTTATGGGGCCTGGGGGCGGAGTTATGGGGCCTAGAGGTGGTTTGGGGGGTGGGAAGGTCCTAGGAGGCATCTCAGGGGGGTTCTGGAGGACCTTCTGGAGCTTCTGGATGTGGATTATGGGGCCTGGGGACGTAGTTATGGGGCCTGGGGACGTAGTTATGGGGCAGGGGGCGGAGTTGTGGGGCAGGGGGCGGAGTTGTGGGGCAGGGGGCGGAGTTGTGGGGCCTGGGGGTGGTTGTGGGGCGGGGGGGGAGGTCCCCACCGGTGTGCTCGGCGGCCGCGGTGGCCTCGCTCCTCATGGCGCTTCCCACGAAGACCCCGTGGTGCCACCCGAAGGCCTCGTAGACCAAGGGGATCCCTGGGAAACCACCCCCCCCCCCCCCCCACCACACACACAGTGAACCTTCCGGAAGCTTCCCGAGGCGGGTCATGTGACCAAGGGATGAAAGAGGGGGGGGGGGGGGGCCTCACCTTGGGGTCGCCGCCCCCCGAAGATGATGGCGTCGATGGGGACCCCCCGAGGGTCCTCCCAGGCCGGGTCCATCGAGGGGCAGTTGGAGGCCGGGGCGCAGAACCTGGAGTTGGGGTGAGCGCAGGGCTCGGGGGAGCCTGGAGACGGGGGGCAGGGGGGTCAGGGGGGGCGTGTGGGGCAGGGGGAGGTAGTTATGGGGCAGGGGGGTGGTTGTGGGGCAGGGGGAGGCGGTTGTGGGGCTGGGAAGGTCTTAGGAGGCATCTCAGGGGGGTTCTGGAGGACCTCGTGGAGCTTGTCGGAGTTGATTATGGAACAGGGGGAGGTAGTTATGGGGCAGGGGGACGTAGTTATGGGGCTGGGGGGTGGTTGTGGGGCAGGGGGAGGCGGTTGTGGGGCTGGGAAGGTCTTAGGAGGCATCTCAGGGGGGTTCTGGAGGAGCTCGTGGAGCTTCTCGGAGTTGATTATGGGGCAGGGGGAGGTAGTTATGGGGCAGGGGGAGGTAGTTATGGGGCAGGGGGAGGTAGTTATGGGGCAGGGGGAGGTAGTTATGGGGCTGGGGGGTGGTTGTGGGGCAGGGGGAGGCGGTTGTGGGGCTGGGAAGGGGGTTGTGGGGCTGGGAAGGTCTTAGGAGGCATCTCAGGGGGGTTCAGGAGGACCTCGTGGAGCTTCTCGGAGTTGATTATGGGGCAGGGGGAGGTAGTTATGGGGCAGGGGGGTGGTTGTGGGGCAGGGGGAGGCGGTTGTGGGGCTGGGAAGGTCTTAGGAGGCATCTCAGGGGGGTTCAGGAGGACCTCGTGGAGCTTCTCGGAGTTGATTATGGGGCAGGGGGAGGTAGTTATGGGGCAGGGGGAGGTAGTTATGGGTCAGGGGGAGGTAGTTATGGGGCAGGGGGAGGTAGTTATGGGGCAGGGGGAGGTAGTTATGGGGCAGGGGGACGTAGTTATGGGGCAGGGGGAGGTAGTTATGGGGCAGGGGGAGGTAGTTATGGGGCCCAGGGGTGGTTGTGGGGCAGGGGGAGGCAGTTGTGGGGCTGGGAAGGTCTTAGGAGGCATCTCAGGGGGGTTCTGGAGGACCTCGTGGAGCTTCTCGGAGTTGATTATGGGGCAGGGGGAGGTAGTTATGGGTCAGGGGGAGGTAGTTATGGGGCTGGGGGGTGGTTGTGGGGCAGGGGGAGGCGGTTGTGGGGCTGGGAAGGGGGTTGTGGGGCTGGGAAGGCCTTAGGAGGCATCTCAGGGGGGTTCAGGTGGACCTCGTGGAGCTTCTCGGAGTTGATTATGGGTCAGGGGGAGGCAGTTATGGGGCCTGGGGACGTAGTTATGGGGCTGGGGGGTGGTTGTGGGGCAGGGGGAGGCGGTTGTGGGGCTGGGAAGGCGGTTGTGGGGCTGGGAAGGGGATTGTGGGGCTGGGAAGGTCTTAGGAGGCATCTCAGGGGGGTTCAGGAGGACCTCGTGGAGCTTCTCGGAGTTGATTATGGGGCAGGGGGAGGTAGTTATGGGGCCTGGGGACGTAGTTATGGGGCTGGGGGGTGGTTGTGGGGCTGGGAGGGGGGTTGTGGGGCTGGGAAGGCCTTAGGAGGCATCTCAGGGGGGTTCTGGAGGACCTCGTGGAGCTTCTCGGAGTTGATTATGGGGCAAGGGGAGGTAGTTATGGGTCAGGGGGAGGTAGTTATGGGTCAGGGGGAGGTAGTTATGGGTCAGGGGGGCGGCTGTGGGTCAGGGGGAGCGGGCGGGGCGCCGGGGCTCACCGGGGGCCCAGGGGCGTCCGCGCCAGTCGGTGAGGGAGGCGCCGTGGGGCAGGAGGCTCTCCAGCCCCTCCCAGAAGGGTTCCCCGTGGCTGCCCAGCCCCACGTTGGTGAAGAGGGTGTCGCGCCGCACGGTCGCCATGGCGACGGCGTTGGTGCCGGGGGACGTCCCCGGGGCCACCCCGAAAAAGCCTCGCTCGGGGTTGATGGCTCGGAGGCGGCCTGGGCGGCAACGAGGAGCCGCCGGTCAGCGCCGCGACGCCCGGCCACGCGGCGGCGGGAGGGGGAGAGGGAGAGGGAGCGGCAAAACCCCTGGGAACCGGGGGGATCAGGGGGGATCGGGGGGAAATCGGGGGGAATGGGAGAAAATTGGGAGAAAATTGGGAGAAAATTGAGAAAAGTGGAAGAAAAGTGGAAGAAATTGGACAAAATTGGAAGAAAATTGGAAAAAAATGGACGAAATTGGAAGAAAATTGGGAGAAATTGGACAAAATTGGAAGAAAATTGGAAGAAAATGGACGAAATTGGAAGAAAATTGGAAGAAAATGGACGAAATTGGAAGAAAATTGGGAGAAAATGGACAAAATTGGAAGAAAATTGGAAGAAAATGGACGAAATTGGAAGAAAATTGGAAGAAAATGGACGAAATTGGAAGAAAATTGGGAGAAAATGGACAAAATTGGAAGAAAATTGGAAGAAAATGGACGAAATTGGAAGAAAATTGGAAGAAAATGGACGAAATTGGAAGAAAATTGGGAGAAAATGGACAAAATTGGAAGAAAATTGGAAGAAAATGGACGAAATTGGAAGAAAATTGGAAGAAAATGGACGAAATTGGAAGAAAATTGGGAGAAAATGGACAAAATTGGAAGAAAATTGGAAGAAAATGGACGAAATTGGAAGAAAATTGGAAGAAAATGGACGAAATTGGAAGAAAATTGGGAGAAAATGGACAAAATTGGAAGAAAATTGGAAGAAAATGGACGAAATTGGAAGAAAATTGGAAGAAAATGGACGAAATTGGAAGAAAATTGGGAGAAAATGGACAAAATTGGAAGAAAATTGGAAGAAAATGGACGAAATTGGAAGAAAATTGGAAGAAAATGGACGAAATTGGAAGAAAATTGGGAGAAAATGGACAAAATTGGAAGAAAATTGGAAGAAAATGGACAAAATTGGAAGAAAATTGGAAGAAAATGGACAAAATTGGAAGAAAATTGGGAGAAAATGGACAAAATTGGAAGAAAATTGGAAGAAAATGGACAAAATTGGAAGAAAATTGGAAAAAAATGGACAAAATTGGAAGAAATTGGAAGAAATTGGAGAAAAATGGACAAAATTGGAAGAAAATGGACGAAATTGGAAGAAAATTGGAAGAAATTGGACAAAATTGGAAGAAAATTGGAAGAAAATGGACGAAATTGGAAGAAAATTGGAAGAAAATGGACGAAATTGGAAGAAAATTGGGAGAAATTGGACAAAATTGGAAGAAAATTGGAAGAAAATGGACGAAATTGGAAGAAAATTGGAAGAAAATGGACGAAATTGGAAGAAAATTGGGAGAAAATGGACAAAATTGGAAGAAAATTGGAAGAAAATGGACAAAATTGGAAGAAAATTGGAAGAAAATGGACAAAATTGGAAGAAAATTGGGAGAAAATGGACAAAATTGGAAGAAAATTGGAAGAAAATGGACAAAATTGGAAGAAAATTGGAAAAAAATGGACAAAATTGGAAGAAATTGGAAGAAATTGGAGAAAAATGGACAAAATTGGAAGAAAATGGACGAAATTGGAAGAAAATTGGAAGAAATTGGACAAAATTGGAAGAAAATTGGAAGAAAATGGACGAAATTGGAAGAAAATTGGGAGAAAATGGACAAAATTGGAAGAAAATTGGAAGAAAATGAACAAAATTGGAAGAAAATTGGGAGAAATTGGACAAAATTGGAAGAAATTGGAAGAAATTGGACAAAATTGGAGAAAAATGGACAAAATTGGAAGAAAATGGACGAAATTGGAAGAAAATTGGAAGAAATTGGACAAAATTGGAAGAAAATTGGAAGAAAATGGACGAAATTGGAAGAAAATTGGGAGAAAATGGACAAAATTGGAAGAAAATTGGAAGAAAATGAACAAAATTGGAAGAAAATTGGGAGAAATTGGACAAAATTGGAAGAAATTGGAAGAAATTGGACAAAATTGGAGAAAAATGGACAAAATTGGAAGAAAATGGACGAAATTGGAAGAAAATTGGAAGAAATTGGACAAAATTGGAAGAAAATTGGAAGAAAATGGACGAAATTGGAAGAAAATTGGGAGAAAATGGACAAAATTGGAAGAAAATTGGGAGAAATTGGACAAAATTGGAAGAAAATTGGGAGAAAATGGACGAAATTGGAAGAAATTGGAAGAAATTGGACAAAATTGGAGAAAAATGGACAAAATTGGAAGAAAATGGACGAAATTGGAAGAAAATTGGAAGAAATTGGACAAAATTGGAAGAAAATTGGGAGAAAATGGACGAAATTGGAAGAAAATTGGGAGAAAATGGACAAAATTGGAAGAAAATTGGAAGAAAATGGACAAAATTGGAAGAAAATTGGAAAAAAATGGACAAAATTGGAAGAAAATGGACAAAATTGGAGAAAAATGGACAAAATTGGAAGAAAATGGACGAAATTGGAAGAAAATTGGAAGAAAATGGACGAAATTGGAAGAAAATTGGGAGAAAATGGACAAAATTGGAAGAAAATTGGAAGAAAATGGACAAAATTGGAAGAAAATTGGAAAAAAATGGACAAAATTGGAAGAAATTGGACAAAATTGGAGAAAAATGGACAAAATTGGAAGAAAATGGACGAAATTGGAAGAAAATTGGAAGAAAATGGATGAAATTGGAAGAAAATTGGGAGAAAATGGACAAAATTGGAAGAAAATTGGAAAAAAATGGACAAAATTGGAAGAAATTGGACAAAATTGGAGAAAAATGGACAAAATTGGAAGAAAATGGACGAAATTGGAAGAAAATTGGAAGAAAATGGACGAAATTGGAAGAAAATTGGGAGAAAATGGACGAAATTGGAAGAAAATTGGAAGAAAATGGACAAAATTGGAAGAAAATTGGAGAAAAATGGATGAAATTGGAAGAAATTGGATGAAATTGGAAGAAAATTGGGAGAAATTGGACAAAATCGGAAGAAAATTGCAAGAAAATGGAGAAAATTGGAGAAAAATGGACAAAATTGGAAGAAAATGGATGAAATTGGAAGAAAATCGGAGAAAAATGGACAAAATTGGAAGAAAATCGAAAGAAATTGGAAGAAAATTGGAAGAAATTGGACAAAATTGGAAGAAAATCGGAAGAAAATGGAGAAAATTGGAAGAAAATTGGGAGAAAATGGACAAAATTGGAAGGAAATGGATGAAATTGGAAGAAAATTGGAGAAAATGGACAAAATTGGAAGAAAATTGGAGAAAAATGGACAAAATTGGAGGAAATGGGAGGAAAATCAGAAAAAACCCATGAAAATGACAGAAACTTCAAAGAAAATGATGGAAATTTCAAGTAAAAGTCAGAAATCTTGAAGAGAAGTTGGAAATCTCGAAGGAAAAGTCAGAAATCTCGAAGGAAAAGTTGGAAATCTTGAAGGAAAAGTTGGAAATCTTGAAGGAAAAGTTGGAAATCTTGAAGGAAAAGTTGGAAATCTTGAAGGAAAAGTCAGAAATCTTGAAGGAAAAGTTGGAAATCTTGAAGAGAAGTTGGAAATCTCGAAGGAAAAGTTGGAAATCTTGAAGAGAAGTTGGAAATCTCGAAGAAAAAGTTGGAAATCTTGAAGAGAAGTTGGAAATCTTGAAGGAAAAGTTGGAAATCTTGAAGGAAAAGTCGGAAATCTTGAAGAGAAGTTGGAAATCTTGAAGGAAAAGTCGGAAATCTTGAAGGAAAAGTTGGAAATCTTGAAGAGAAGTTGGAAATCTTGAAGGAAAAGTCAGAAATCTTGAAGGAAAAGTTGGAAATCTTGAAGAGAAGTTGGAAATCTTGAAGGAGAAGTCGGAAATCTTGAAGAGAAGTTGGAAATCTTGAAGGAAAAGTCAGAAATCTTGAAGGAAAAGTTGGAAATCTTGAAGAGAAGTTGGAAATCTCGAAGGAAAAGTCGGAAATCTTGAAGAGAAGTTGGAAATCTTGAAGGAAAAGTTGGAAATCTTGAAGGAAAAGTCGGAAATCTTGAAGGAAAAGTTGGAAATCTTGAAGAGAAGTTGGAAATCTTGAAGGAAAAGTCAGAAATCTTGAAGGAAAAGTTGGAAATCTTGAAGAGAAGTCAGAAATCTCGAAGGAAAAGTCAGAAATCTTGAAGGAAAAGTTGGAAATCTTGAAGAGAAGTTGGAAATCTTGAAGGAAAAGTTGGAAATCTTGAAGAGAAGTTGGAAATCTTGAAGGAAAAGTCGGAAATCTTGAAGAGAAGTTGGAAATCTTGAAGGAAAAGTCAGAAATCTTGAAGGAAAAGTTGGAAATCTTGAAGAGAAGTTGGAAATCTTGAAGGAAAAGTCAGAAATCTTGAAGGAAAAGTTGGAAATCTTGAAGAGAAGTTGGAAATCTCGAAGGAAAAGTCAGAAATCTTGAAGGAAAAGTTGGAAATCTTGAAGAGAAGTTGGAAATCTTGAAGGAAAAGTTGGAAATCTTGAAGGAAAAGTTGGAAATCTTGAAGAGAAGTTGGAAATCTTGAAGGAAAAGTTGGAAATCTTGAAGAGAAGTTGGAAATCTTGAAGGAAAAGTTGGAAATCTTGAAGAGAAGTTGGAAATCTTGAAGGAAAAGTCGGAAATCTTGAAGGAAAAGTTGGAAATCTTGAAGAGAAGTCGGAAATCTCGAAGGAAAAGTCAGAAATCTTGAAGGAAAAGTTGGAAATCTTGAAGAGAAGTTGGAAATCTTGAAGGAAAAGTTGGAAATCTTGAAGGAAAAGTTGGAAATCTTGAAGAGAAGTTGGAAATCTTGAAGGAAAAGTCAGAAATCTTGAAGGAAAAGTTGGAAATCTTGAAGAGAAGTCGGAAATCTCGAAGGAAAAGTCAGAAATCTTGAAGGAAAAGTTGGAAATCTTGAAGAGAAGTTGGAAATCTTGAAGGAAAAGTTGGAAATCTTGAAGGAAAAGTTGGAAATCTTGAAGAGAAGTTGGAAATCTTGAAGGAAAAGTTGGAAATCTTGAAGAGAAGTTGGAAATCTTGAAGGAAAAGTCGGAAATCTTGAAGGAAAAGTTGGAAATCTTGAAGAGAAGTCGGAAATCTCGAAGGAAAAGTCAGAAATCTTGAAGGAAAAGTTGGAAATCTTGAAGAGAAGTTGGAAATCTTGAAGGAAAAGTCGGAAATCTTGAAGAGAAGTTGGAAATCTTGAAGGAAAAGTCAGAAATCTTGAAGGAAAAGTTGGAAATCTTGAAGAGAAGTTGGAAATCTTGAAGGAAAAGTTGGAAATCTTGAAGAGAAGTTGGAAATCTCGAAGAAAAAGTTGGAAATCTTGAAGAGAGGTTGGAAATCTTGAAGGAAAAGTCGGAAATCTTGAAGAGAAGTTGGAAATCTTGAAGGAAAAGTTGGAAATCTTGAAGGAAAAGTTGGAAATCTTGAAGAGAAGTTGGAAATCTTGAAGGAAAAGTTGGAAATCTTGAAGAGAGGTTGGAAATCTTGAAGGAAAAGTCGGAAATCTTGAAGAGAAGTTGGAAATCTTGAAGGAAAAGTTGGAAATCTTGAAGGAAAAGTTGGAAATCTTGAAGAGAAGTTGGAAATCTCGAAGGAAAAGTCGGAAATCTTGAAGAGAAGTTGGAAATCTTGAAGAGAAGTTGGAAATCTCGAAGAAAAAGTTGGAAATCTTGAAGAGAGGTTGGAAATCTTGAAGGAAAAGTCGGAAATCTTGAAGAGAAGTTGGAAATCTTGAAGGAAAAGTTGGAAATCTTGAAGGAAAAGTTGGAAATCTTGAAGAGAAGTTGGAAATCTCGAAGGAAAAGTCGGAAATCTTGAAGAGAAGTTGGAAATCTTGAAGGAAAAGTCAGAAATCTTGAAGGAAAAGTTGGAAATCTTGAAGAGAAGTTGGAAATCTCGAAGGAAAAGTTGGAAATCTTGAAGAGAAGTTGGAAATCTTGAAGGAAAAGTCAGAAATCTTGAAGGAAAAGTTGGAAATCTTGAAGAGAAGTTGGAAATCTTGAAGGAAAAGTCGGAAATCTTGAAGAGAAGTTGGAAATCTTGAAGGAAAAGTTGGAAATCTTGAAGGAAAAGTTGGAAATCTTGAAGGAAAAGTCAGAAATCTTGAAGGAAAAGTTGGAAATCTTGAAGAGAAGTTGGAAATCTCGAAGAAAAAGTTGGAAATCTTGAAGAGAGGTTTTAAATCTTGAAGGAAAAGTCGGAAATCTTGAAGAGAAGTTGGAAATCTTGAAGGAAAAGTCAGAAATCTCGAAGGAAAAGTTGGAAATCTTGAAGAGAAGTTGGAAATCTCGAAGAAAAAGTTGGAAATCTTGAAGAGAGGTTTTAAATCTTGAAGGAAAAGTCGGAAATCTTGAAGAGAAGTTGGAAATCTTGAAGGAAAAGTCAGAAATCTCGAAGGAAAAGTTGGAAATCTTGAAGAGAAGTTGGAAATCTCGAAGGAAAAGTCAGAAATCTTGAAGAGAAGTTGGAAATCTTGAAGGAAAAGTCAGAAATCTTGAAGGAAAAGTTGGAAATCTTGAAGAGAAGTTGGAAATCTTGAAGGAAAAGTCAGAAATCTTGAAGGAAAAGTTGGAAATCTTGAAGAGAAGTTGGAAATCTTGAAGGAAAAGTTGGAAATCTTGAAGGAAAAGTTGGAAATCTTGAAGAGAAGTTGGAAATCTCGAAGGAAAAGTCGGAAATCTTGAAGAGAAGTTGGAAATCTTGAAGGAAAAGTCAGAAATCTTGAAGGAAAAGTTGGAAATCTTGAAGAGAAGTTGGAAATCTTGAAGGAAAAGTCAGAAATCTTGAAGGAAAAGTTGGAAATCTTGAAGAGAAGTTGGAAATCTTGAAGGAAAAGTTGGAAATCTTGAAGAGAAGTTGGAAATCTCGAAGGAAAAGTCGGAAATCTTGAAGAGAAGTTGGAAATCTTGAAGGAAAAGTTGGAAATCTTGAAGGAAAAGTCGGAAATCTTGAAGAGAAGTTGGAAATCTTGAAGGAAAAGTCGGAAATCTTGAAGGAAAAGTTGGAAATCTTGAAGAGAAGTTGGAAATCTTGAAGGAAAAGTCAGAAATCTTGAAGGAAAAGTTGGAAATCTTGAAGAGAAGTTGGAAATCTCGAAGGAAAAGTTGGAAATCTTGAAGAGAAGTCGGAAATCTCGAAGGAAAAGTCAGAAATCTTGAAGGAAAAGTTGGAAATCTTGAAGGAAAAGTTGGAAATCTTGAAGAGAAGTTGGAAATCTCGAAGGAAAAGTCGGAAATCTTGAAGAGAAGTTGGAAATCTTGAAGGAAAAGTCAGAAATCTTGAAGGAAAAGTTGGAAATCTTGAAGAGAAGTTGGAAATCTTGAAGGAAAAGTCAGAAATCTTGAAGGAAAAGTTGGAAATCTTGAAGAGAAGTTGGAAATCTTGAAGGAAAAGTTGGAAATCTTGAAGAGAAGTTGGAAATCTCGAAGGAAAAGTCGGAAATCTTGAAGAGAAGTTGGAAATCTTGAAGGAAAAGTTGGAAATCTTGAAGGAAAAGTCGGAAATCTTGAAGAGAAGTTGGAAATCTTGAAGGAAAAGTCGGAAATCTTGAAGGAAAAGTTGGAAATCTTGAAGAGAAGTTGGAAATCTTGAAGGAA
The DNA here is from genome assembly GCA_033459285.1 of Clamator glandarius. Lineage (NCBI taxonomy): Eukaryota > Metazoa > Chordata > Aves > Cuculiformes > Cuculidae > Clamator > Clamator glandarius. Next base: position 6,388 of record JAUNZM010002074.1, on the reverse strand, counting down.
AAGTCAGAAATCTTGAAGGAAAAGTTGGAAATCTTGAAGAGAAGTTGGAAATCTTGAAGGAAAAGTCAGAAATCTTGAAGGAAAAGTTGGAAATCTTGAAGAGAAGTTGGAAATCTCGAAGGAAAAGTCGGAAATCTTGAAGAGAAGTTGGAAATCTTGAAGGAAAAGTCGGAAATCTTGAAGAGAAGTTGGAAATCTTGAAGGAAAAGTCGGAAATCTTGAAGGAAAAGTTGGAAATCTTGAAGAGAAGTTGGAAATCTTGAAGGAAAAGTCAGAAATCTTGAAGGAAAAGTTGGAAATCTTGAAGAGAAGTCAGAAATCTCGAAGGAAAAGTCAGAAATCTTGAAGGAAAAGTTGGAAATCTTGAAGAGAAGTTGGAAATCTTGAAGGAAAAGTTGGAAATCTTGAAGAGAAGTTGGAAATCTTGAAGGAAAAGTCGGAAATCTTGAAGAGAAGTTGGAAATCTTGAAGGAAAAGTCAGAAATCTTGAAGGAAAAGTTGGAAATCTTGAAGAGAGGTTGGAAATCTTGAAGGAAAAGTTGGAAATCTTGAAGAGAAGTTGGAAATCTTGAAGGAAAAGTTGGAAATCTTGAAGAGAAGTTGGAAATCTTGAAGGAAAAGTTGGAAATCTTGAAGGAAAAGTTGGAAATCTTGAAGAGAAGTTGGAAATCTCGAAGGAAAAGTCAGAAATCTTGAAGGAAAAGTTGGAAATCTTGAAGAGAAGTTGGAAATCTTGAAGGAAAAGTTGGAAATCTTGAAGGAAAAGTTGGAAATCTTGAAGAGAAGTTGGAAATCTTGAAGGAAAAGTTGGAAATCTTGAAGAGAAGTTGGAAATCTTGAAGGAAAAGTTGGAAATCTTGAAGAGAAGTTGGAAATCTTGAAGGAAAAGTCGGAAATCTTGAAGGAAAAGTTGGAAATCTTGAAGAGAAGTCGGAAATCTCGAAGGAAAAGTCAGAAATCTTGAAGGAAAAGTTGGAAATCTTGAAGAGAAGTTGGAAATCTTGAAGGAAAAGTTGGAAATCTTGAAGGAAAAGTTGGAAATCTTGAAGAGAAGTTGGAAATCTTGAAGGAAAAGTCAGAAATCTTGAAGGAAAAGTTGGAAATCTTGAAGAGAAGTCGGAAATCTCGAAGGAAAAGTCAGAAATCTTGAAGGAAAAGTTGGAAATCTTGAAGAGAAGTTGGAAATCTTGAAGGAAAAGTTGGAAATCTTGAAGGAAAAGTTGGAAATCTTGAAGAGAAGTTGGAAATCTTGAAGGAAAAGTTGGAAATCTTGAAGAGAAGTTGGAAATCTTGAAGGAAAAGTTGGAAATCTTGAAGAGAAGTTGGAAATCTTGAAGGAAAAGTCGGAAATCTTGAAGGAAAAGTTGGAAATCTTGAAGAGAAGTCGGAAATCTCGAAGGAAAAGTCAGAAATCTTGAAGGAAAAGTTGGAAATCTTGAAGAGAAGTTGGAAATCTTGAAGGAAAAGTCGGAAATCTTGAAGAGAAGTTGGAAATCTTGAAGGAAAAGTCAGAAATCTTGAAGGAAAAGTTGGAAATCTTGAAGAGAAGTTGGAAATCTCGAAGGAAAAGTCAGAAATCTTGAAGGAAAAGTTGGAAATCTTGAAGAGAAGTTGGAAATCTTGAAGGAAAAGTTGGAAATCTTGAAGAGAAGTCGGAAATCTCGAAGGAAAAGTCAGAAATCTTGAAGGAAAAGTTGGAAATCTTGAAGAGAAGTTGGAAATCTTGAAGGAAAAGTTGGAAATCTTGAAGAGAAGTTGGAAATCTCGAAGAAAAAGTTGGAAATCTTGAAGAGAGGTTGGAAATCTTGAAGGAAAAGTCGGAAATCTTGAAGAGAAGTTGGAAATCTTGAAGGAAAAGTTGGAAATCTTGAAGGAAAAGTTGGAAATCTTGAAGAGAAGTTGGAAATCTCGAAGAAAAAGTTGGAAATCTTGAAGAGAGGTTGGAAATCTTGAAGGAAAAGTCGGAAATCTTGAAGAGAAGTTGGAAATCTTGAAGGAAAAGTTGGAAATCTTGAAGGAAAAGTTGGAAATCTTGAAGAGAAGTTGGAAATCTCGAAGGAAAAGTCGGAAATCTTGAAGAGAAGTTGGAAATCTTGAAGGAAAAGTCAGAAATCTTGAAGGAAAAGTTGGAAATCTTGAAGAGAAGTTGGAAATCTTGAAGGAAAAGTCAGAAATCTTGAAGGAAAAGTTGGAAATCTTGAAGAGAAGTTGGAAATCTTGAAGGAAAAGTCGGAAATCTTGAAGAGAAGTTGGAAATCTTGAAGGAAAAGTTGGAAATCTTGAAGAGAAGTTGGAAATCTTGAAGGAAAAGTCGGAAATCTTGAAGAGAAGTTGGAAATCTTGAAGGAAAAGTTGGAAATCTTGAAGGAAAAGTTGGAAATCTTGAAGAGAAGTTGGAAATCTTGAAGGAAAAGTTGGAAATCTTGAAGGAAAAGTTGGAAATCTTGAAGAGAAGTTGGAAATCTTGAAGGAAAAGTCAGAAATCTTGAAGGAAAAGTCGGAAATCTTGAAGAGAAGTTGGAAATCTCGAAGGAAAAGTCAGAAATCTTGAAGGAAAAGTTGGAAATCTTGAAGAGAAGTTGGAAATCTTGAAGGAAAAGTTGGAAATCTTGAAGGAAAAGTTGGAAATCTTGAAGAGAAGTTGGAAATCTTGAAGGAAAAGTTGGAAATCTTGAAGAGAAGTTGGAAATCTTGAAGGAAAAGTTGGAAATCTTGAAGAGAAGTTGGAAATCTTGAAGGAAAAGTCGGAAATCTTGAAGGAAAAGTTGGAAATCTTGAAGAGAAGTCGGAAATCTCGAAGGAAAAGTCAGAAATCTTGAAGGAAAAGTTGGAAATCTTGAAGAGAAGTTGGAAATCTTGAAGGAAAAGTCGGAAATCTTGAAGAGAAGTTGGAAATCTTGAAGGAAAAGTCAGAAATCTTGAAGGAAAAGTTGGAAATCTTGAAGAGAAGTTGGAAATCTTGAAGGAAAAGTTGGAAATCTTGAAGAGAAGTTGGAAATCTCGAAGAAAAAGTTGGAAATCTTGAAGAGAGGTTGGAAATCTTGAAGGAAAAGTCGGAAATCTTGAAGAGAAGTTGGAAATCTTGAAGGAAAAGTTGGAAATCTTGAAGGAAAAGTTGGAAATCTTGAAGAGAAGTTGGAAATCTCGAAGGAAAAGTCGGAAATCTTGAAGAGAAGTTGGAAATCTTGAAGGAAAAGTCAGAAATCTTGAAGGAAAAGTTGGAAATCTTGAAGAGAAGTTGGAAATCTCGAAGGAAAAGTTGGAAATCTTGAAGAGAAGTCAGAAATCTTGAAGGAAAAGTTGGAAATCTTGAAGAGAAGTTGGAAATCTCGAAGAAAAAGTTGGAAATCTTGAAGAGAGGTTGGAAATCTTGAAGGAAAAGTCAGAAATCTTGAAGGAAAAGTTGGAAATCTTGAAGAGAAGTTGGAAATCTCGAAGGAAAAGTCGGAAATCTTGAAGAGAAGTTGGAAATCTTGAAGGAAAAGTCAGAAATCTTGAAGGAAAAGTTGGAAATCTTGAAGAGAAGTTGGAAATCTTGAAGGAAAAGTTGGAAATCTTGAAGAGAAGTTGGAAATCTTGAAGGAAAAGTTGGAAATCTTGAAGAGAAGTTGGAAATCTCGAAGAAAAAGTTGGAAATCTTGAAGAGAGGTTGGAAATCTTGAAGGAAAAGTCAGAAATCTTGAAGGAAAAGTTGGAAATCTTGAAGAGAAGTTGGAAATCTCGAAGGAAAAGTCGGAAATCTTGAAGAGAAGTTGGAAATCTTGAAGGAAAAGTCAGAAATCTTGAAGGAAAAGTTGGAAATCTTGAAGAGAAGTTGGAAATCTTGAAGGAAAAGTTGGAAATCTTGAAGAGAAAGTTGGAAATCTCGAAGGCAAAGCCCGAAATCTTGAAGAAGCTTTGGAAAAACCCGAAGAAAATTCGGAAACTTTGAGGAACCGTCAGGAACGGTGAAGGGATTTTGGGAAACGCGGCGGCTTTGCCGTCGGGGGGGGGCGGCGGCACCTTCGTCATCGAACTTCATCCAGGCGATGTCGTCGCCGACGCACTGGACGCTCCAGCCGGGCAGCGCCGGCTGCATCATGGCCAGGTTGGTTTTGCCGCAGGCGCTGGGGAAGGCGGCCGCCACGTACACCTTGCGCCCGCTGGGGGGCGTCACCCCCAGGATCTGACACACGCGCCACGTGGACACGCGGTTCCACCACCTTGCCCCATCCCTTCCCCTCCTGTCCCCTCATTTTCCCCTCAGTTGTCTCTCATTTCCCCCATTTCCCATCATTCCCCCTCCATTTTCCCCTCATTCCCCTCATTTTCCCCTCATTTTCCCTATTTCCCACTCATTTCCCCTCATTCTCCCCATTTCCCTCCATTTTCCCCTCATTTCCCTCCATTTTCTCATTTCCCCTCATTTCCCCTCATTCCCCTCCATTTTCCCTCCATTTTCCCTCCATTTCCCTCCATTTTCCCCTCATTTCCCCTCATTCCCCTCCATTTTCCCTCCATTTCCCTCCATTTTCCCCTCATTCCCCTCCATTTTCCCTCCATTTCCCTCCATTTTCCCCTCATTCCCCTCCATTTTCCCTCCATTTTCTCATTTCCCCTCACTCCCCCTCATTCCCCTCCATTTTCCCCTCATTTTCCCTCCATTTTCTCATTTTCCCTCATTCCCCTCCATTTCCCTCCATTTTCCCTCCATTTTCCCTCCATTTTCCCTCATTCCCCTCATTCCCCTCCATTTCCCTTCATCCCCCTCCATTTTCCCTCATTCCCCCTCATTTTCTCCCTCCATTTTCCTTCCATTTTCCCCATTTTCCCTCCATTTTCCCCTCATTCCCCTCCATTTAACCCCTTCATCCCCCCATTTAACCTCTTCATCCTCCATTTTCTCCCTTTATCCCCCCTTTAACCCTTTCCTCTCCCCATTAACCCCCTCTCCCCTTTAACCCCTCCCTCTCCCCTTTAACCCCTCCCTCTCCCCTTTAACCCCTCCCTCTCCGCGTTTAACCCCTTCCTGCCCCGTTTAACCCCTTCCTGCCCCCATTTAACCCCTTCCTGCCCCCCCCCGGCTTTAGGCGCGGCGGCCGGACCAGCATGTGCTCGGCGAGCCAGCCCTCGTCGCGGGCGAGGCGGGAGGCGATGCGCAGGGCCAGGCATTTCTTGCCCAGGAGGGAGTTTCCTCCGTAGCCGCTTCCGTAGGAGACGATGCGGCGCTCGTCCGGCACGTGGGCGATCAGCGTCCGCTCCGGGTCGCACGGCCAGTTGTTCACCAGCGGCTCTGGGCGAAGGGGGGGGAGGAAAGGGTTAACGAGGCCTGCAGGGAGCCGGGGGGGGGGGGTAAAAGCGGGAGGGGAGGGGTTAAAATGGCAGAGAAGGGGTTAAAGTGGGAGAAAAAGGGGTTGAAGTGGGAGGAAAAGGGGGAAAATCGGGAGGAAAAGGGGTTAAAATGTAATTAAACGGGGGTAAAATGGAGGAAAAGGGGTTAAAATGGGAGAAAAAGGGGTTAATATGTAATTAAAAGGGGTTAAAATGGAGGAAAAGGGGTTAAAATGTAATTAAAACGGGTTAAAATGGAGGAAAAGGGGTTAAAATGTAATTAAAAGGGGTTAAAATGGAGGAAAAGGGGTTAAAATGGGATAAAAAGGGTTAAAATGGGAGAAAAAGGGGTTAAAATGTAATTAAAAGGGGTTAAAATGGGAGGAAAAGGGGTTAAAATGGAATTAAATGGGGTTAAAATGGAGGAAAAGGGGTTAAAATGTAATTAAAAGGGGTTAAAATGGAGGAAAAGGGGTTAAAATGGGATAAAAAGGGTTAAAATGGGAGAAAAGGGGGTTAAAATGTAATTAAAAGGGGTTAAAATGGAGGAAAAGGGGTTAAAATGTAATTAAAAGGGGTTAAAATGGAGGAAAAGGGGTTAAAATGTAATTAAAAGGGGTTAAAATGGAGGAAAAGGGGTTAAAATGGGATAAAAAGGGTTAAAATGGGAGAAAAAGGGGTTAAAATGTAATTAAAAGGGGTTAAAATGGAGGAAAAGGGGTTAAAATGGGATAAAAAGGGTTAAAATGGGAGGAAAATGGGTTAAAATGTAATTAAAAGGGGTTAAAATGGGAGGAAAAGGGCTTAAAATGGGATTAAAAGGGGTTAAAATGTAATTAAAAGGGGTTAAAATGGAGGAAAAGGGGTTAAAATGTAATTAAAAGGGGTTAAAATGGAGGAAAAGGGGTTAAAATGGGATAAAAAGGGTTAAAATGGGAGGAAAATGGGTTAAAATGTAATTAAAAGGGGTTAAAATGGGAGGAAAAGGGGTTAAAATGGAATTAAAAGGGGTTAAAATGGAGGAAAAGGGGTTAAAATGGGATAAAAAGGGTTAAAATGGGAGGAAAATGGGTTAAAA